>JAVJIF010027917.1:0-63136 GCA_038442645.1 Agave tequilana | reverse complement strand
GTGTAGGCGGGGATGTAGAGTAAGGTGCTCGAACCTCGAAACATATCATTGTGTTTGCGTTTGATCCACTTGTCTCTCAACTCTCTCTCTCTTTACATTTGTGCAAAGCATCATACTTCATTCATATCATATATTGCTTGTATTGCCTTGCATCTTTCATATTGCTCATCCTTATATGCTTGGCTTGATTGTTTGTGTGCCTCACTTATACTTAATCAACAAGAGCTTCACATAGCACCTCAACCCATTCAGGGGAATCAAGAGGAGTTAGTCCAGAGCCCTTCAGGGGAATTCGGCTACACTTGTTGTGTTGTATTAGTTTGTAAAGATTTGCATTAGCTTCCACATTTAGCGCATTTAGTTCCTAGATTAGCATTTACACCTATTCACCCCCCTCTAGGTGTTTTTCAAAAGTCTCTAAAACTTCTTTGACTTGAAGATCGCTTGTTGGTTTTTGGTGTCTTCAAAAGCAAATCTTGTACAATACATGTCGTTGTTGTAGATGAGTATTTTCTCTGCCGCTCCAGCTGGAAGAGCCAAGAAGCAGTTAGAGATGCCAGTGCGTCCGTATGCGCATGTGCATTTTGCTGGCGAGGTACATGGTCAATGTGGAAGTTTCTGACCTCTCTGCCATGTAAACAGTTAGTTATGATAGGGTACTAAGTCTTCATGTCTGACCTTGTATTCTCCACGAATCTGGTTGACGATGAGCTTTGAGTCACTTTATGCTTCGAGATTTTTAATACCAATCTCATTGGCGATACACATTCCGATCAAGAGAGCGTTGTATTCCTCTACATTATTGGAACACAGCTCAGTTAATGAGAATGTACGAGGGATTACGTAGTTCTGTGAGAAGACAAGTACTACTCCTACTCCTGCTACGATATTTCCTCGTGGACCTGTTCTCGATGCGACGTCGAAGAAGAGTTGCCCACCTATCCTTCAAAAGATGTCTGGGTCAAGCAAACTTCAGCGACCTCATCTGAGAGATCCTCATAATGTTTAGTCGTCCTTGGATCTGGATGCTCAGCCAGAAAATCCACCACCACCTGTCCCTTCACAGCTTTTTGTGATAGAAATTGCATCTCACATTGGGAGAGCAACACGGCCCATTTTGCCAATCAACCATTCAGTGATGATGGCTTTGTCATAAGCAATCTTAAAAGATTGACTTTTGATATGACGTGCATAGTTTGGTCCACCAAATAGTGTCGCATTTCTCAGATGGCAAAGACCAATGCCAAGCAGCATCTTATTCAATCAGACTGTACCGATGTTTGGCTCCATCATAATTCTATTCAGGTAGTAGATTTTCTGCTCGTGTCCCTGATCATTAGTTTAGGCTAATAAGGCTCCTAAGAATGATCAATCGCTCGAACGTATATCAGAAAAGATTTTCCTGATACCAGAGCTGTAAGGACAGGTGGTGCGTGAGGTAACGCTTGATTTTCTCGAACGCTTGTTGGCAAGCATCATCCCAAATGAATGAAACACCTTTCTTCATCAATTGGTGAAAGGTTGGCATTATCCTGAGAGATTTGAGATAAACCTCCGTATATATGTCAGCCTCCCTTGCAATCCTCTAAGCTCTCTAAAACTTTTTGGAGGTTACATTTTCTGGACAGCGCGGACTTTCTCTCGGTCAAGGTGGATTCATTTGAATATAACATCAAACCCTAAAAATTTACCACTGGCCATCCCTAGGAAGATTTAGTGGGATTCATCTTCAATTGATGCGCCCGCATAATATTGAAAACTGTCTTCAGATCTGCTATGTGATCACCTTTGCCACGATTTTTTACTGCAATGTCACCAACGTAGCATTCCACTATTTTGAGTACATGCTCGTGAAAAATTGCATTCATAGCTCTCTAGTATGTTGCATCCGTATTCTTCAATCCGAAAGGCATGACAGTATAACAATATACCCCAAATGGCATCCTAAAAGATGTATGCTTCTCATTGTTAGGGTACATTTTAATTTGATTGTATCCCAAGAATCCATCCATAAGGCTTTGAAACGCGAGTCTCGTGCCTCTGCTGAGAAGAAACGTGGACCTCGCATTACTGATTGTCGTATTCGGCCAGCGATTTTTAGGAAACACGGACTTTCTGAGTTCCGCGTTCTGTCCTAGAAATGCGGGTCTCGTGTTTCTGAGAAGAAACATGGACCTCGCGTTGCTGAACGTCGCGTTTAAGTGGTGAGGCTTCAAAAGCACAAGCTTTTGAGCTTCACGTTTTGGTCTCCAAACACAGACTTTGCGTGTCTTATGCAGCTCAGAAGAGACGCAGGCATGAGCCTTGCGTTCTGTATCTGTTGGACAGATAGTTATTCCAGCTCTTGAGTCTGTTGTCGACGTGCGCATCGCCTCTGTCAATGTTTGACATCCAGTTACGTTGTACAGTTGTTGGGAACCCTGGTAACTTGGAGCGTAGGAATAGGAAGGGCATGGCCGGGTTGACCTTCAATAACGTTGGCCTTGGGGGTTTCGTGAGAGACGTTGACGCGAGCCTTATGTGTGATGCAGCCAGCAATGATGCTCTTTGTGCAGGACATCTTCAGAGAAGTCTCCGAAGGGACCCGAGAGCGGATCTTCGAAGATATCTTGCAGTACTGTCGCCCCTAGGGCTCTTGGAGCCGAAGAGAGGAACTCTTCATACTTTGCCTGGTCAAATTCTACGACAAGCGATTCGATCGTTCTTCCATGAAGGTGACATCACCTTGCACCACAACTTGCTCATCAGTAGAGAAAGTAGTCCCCAGCGGAGTCGCCATCTCTTGTTTGCTCGGAAAAATTAATTTGAGATGAGAATACGAGTCATAAAATTTTCTTGAATCAAATGAAAAATTACAACAATCTCAAACAATTTCGATTAAAAAAGAGAGAAGTATTCAAGCTCAAATCTTCTCTTTATTTAATGCTAGGTTCTTGATTTAGCGGTGGAAAGTGAATTTTGTTTTTCGTTGATCGGGTGAACGTCAGTGTCTTTTGGGAATTTTCTCTTTGGACTATGGACGAAGTAGCATAGCTCCTGTCCAAATAGAATCTCAAAGAGATTTGGGCAAAAACTTGAACTCAGCAAGTTGACAGAAGAGTTAAACTCTTTAGTATTCCTCAGCTGAATATTCTGATCAAACCTCTCCAATTCGATCCCCCTTCAATAGCAAATTAAGCTATTTATAGGGGTTTTAGGGTAAAACTGTCCCCTAAAAACCCTCCATAATTGGGGTTAACTCTCCTCAATACGTGGGCAGTAATTGACCCAGTAACGAGGGCAGTTATAACTGAGACGCAGGGCTTCTCTGTACTTGAAATGCCGGCTTCGAGCCTCACGTTTTGGCATTATATTATAGTACTGTTGGATGCCGACTTATTAGACGCGGGCTTCGAAATCTGCTAAACGCGGGCTTCGAGCTCTGTGTCTTGGTATTGCATAGATGGCTGAAACACGGTTTCAAGCTCTGTGTCTTGGCCATTGCAGTGAAGCAGAGACGCGGGTTTCAACCTTTGCGTCTTGGTACTGCAGTGATGCTGAGGCGCGGTCTTCAAACTCTGCGTTTTACCCATTGCAGTGATATTAAGACGCGAACTTTGACCCTTGCGTCTTGGTACTGCAGTGATGCTGAGGCGCGGTCTTCGACCCTCGAGTGGCTATGATTAGCTTTGCGTCTGGAGTATAGACTTTACTTTCTGATGACTTGTCCTTAGTAATTTTTAGATAGTCTACAGTTATTAAGACTATATAAAATATGAAATTTTTTTAATATTGATTAATTGAGTATGTAATGAATTTCAATAATTTTAGGAATTTTGTGTGGTATGTATGAATATACATACATCATAGTTATTGTGCACATAGTACTTCAATATATAAATATACTAGTATTATAGATGAAATATATGTATTTATCAAGAAAACACAATTATGAGAAATTTTTATAATTTTTTGTGAGTGGAGGGAGCAGGTATGCATGGGAGGAGAGATCAAGGGTCTAGATCTTCTTGATTTGAGCGCTTGGATGAAATGGGTCATGACAAACTTATAAAATTAGATGGGTGTGATCTTAAAAGAGTCTAATGAGAGTTATCATCTTTATCCTCTCTCTAGAGGAGAAATCTTCATGGCAAGCCCTAGAATCTCTCATAATTGAGATCTCTTCAACCTCTTTCTCTCCCAACTCTCTCTCTCTCTCTCTCTCTCTCTCTCTCTCTCTCTCACTATTCTACTTTCTCTTCCTACTCTTAGGCACCGGCGGCAAGGTGGAGGTTCGACGGTACGAAAAAGAGGAAGAAATCCATAGGTGAGGAAGATTCCATCTTGATCTAAACCTATTTCAATTTTCTCAATTTAAGAAAATTCTTATAATCATGTTATGATCTACCTCCTATAATTAATTTATATTTCTTTAAAACTCTTGTAATCAAAAATCTGCTTTGAGGTGGGTTTCTCTTAATCTATGTTTTTTAATAGTTTCTTGCAATTTTTGAACTAAATAATTGTTACAAACAAAATGGTAGATCTTTTATTTTATGAGATTAAGAAGTGGATGGTGGGTTAAATTGATAAAGGATCAAGTTTGTAAGTAGAATTTTAAACATTCCAGTCCATTATTTGATTATAATTCTGAATTGGGTGGAGAAGTTGAAGAACAAGTTGTAAATTTCATCAATTTTAACACTCTTGATATGGGGCGTAAATCTGTCAAACACTGAAATCTGTAAAAATTAGTTCAGTTCATTAGTATATTAAGAACTATAGGCATCAAATAATATACCATTGGAAAGAAATCGAGTCTACTTTCCAAGACTCTTACCGTGTCCCCATTGGATACATATGCTTTGAATTATTACAGCAATATGACATGTTAGTCGAAATTGCTGTGCTACAGAACCCATTCATGACTGAAAATTTTCTGAATATTTGGAATGGTTTAGTTGAACTAACCTATCATGTAATATTCCTTGGAAAGGTAACGAAGTTTAGTTTCTAATAGAACTTTTTGTGTTTCATTTAAATATCCAGAATAAAATTATTATAAAAACAATGTCAGTCGTCTGAAAAGACAGAGCTACAAAATGTATTCAAATAGTAAGCTCCTGACTAATTATCATTGCTAAATCAAACTTCCTATAGTACATGATATATCACTTAAAAGGTATAAAAGCCTTGAAAGTCTACTTTGCGGTGGTTCTTATCATGTCCCGTTTGAATACATGTGATAGGGTTTTTTGTTAAATACTATGAGTTGGTGAGAAATTTCGCCAGAATTGAATAGTGTAATCCATGAATTTAGAATTTTGAAGTAGGACGCAAAATTGAACTAGTAATATTACTATAAATTATTCTTATTGGGAAACTACCATGCGTGGGTTACGATCATATAACCTATGGCTAAAAAGATGCGAAGAGGATTGAGTTATTAACAGTTTAAGAAGACTTACGTCAGGCATATACATTATAATTGGGATCAAGATACTTGTAATAATGTGAATTGTGTATCTAGTAGTTCGTTTAATAACTTATGCTGGTAATTGTGATAACGGGTTATTTACCTAAAATGCTTAATTATTGCACACTTTGCATTTGATTGAGAGATTCGTGAGGACCTCCAATTGAATTCTAGAACCATTAAAAGGATCTAAGCGTTGGAATGAGGAGTGACACTAAATTATAATGAAATTTCGAACTGGGGTAATTCAAATAGTTTCCAACCAAATCGAGAAATTGGATATAGGATTTTGGAATATTAGAAATAATAAAATATTTAATAGCCTTTCATCATACTTTATATCGCTCAGAACTTTCTACTGAACTATCATATATATGTGTAAAAGATGGACTTGGAACATTTCATGACATATCAGACTTATGTCCTTTGTGTGGTATAGCCTGCATTGACTCCTTACTTATTTTGAGTGATAATCTGGATGATCCTAACGAGTGCCATAAAATAGACATATGAAAATGGTTAACTTAAAATTTAAATTCCTCAATATAGGAAGCTTGGCCTATATATATCCAACATTTTTCAAATATTCTTTTAAAGGATTGAAGCTCATGGTCAATGTCTATTCATTATTTTCTTGAGAACTCCTTCGAAAGTTCTGTCTAGATGCTCAATAGTTTGTCTTTAGAGACTACATTGTTAGAACACTTTTTTCTGTCTTGATTCTGAGCAGCAGTTGTAGTAGAAAAAAATAAGAAAGAGAAATCTTGTCCTATTGAAGTGGTATTAGTAGAACACTTTTCTCTTCAGTCCTTGAGCCTTGTCCTATTAAATTTATAACAGTTTTACATTCTCTACTTCAGGTAGTGGTAATTGTCCGGTGACTCGTTATATTCCCATAAATAGTGCACGTATCCATCTACTTGCACTTGATATATGTATCACATCTATCAGTAAAGGTACTTTCCCTCATTTGGTTCAGGTGCCTTATTTCAAATCTTATTACCTATTTCTCTCATGTGGCTTTTCCGTGGCAAGGAGAAAACTTGAAGGTTTCCTTTTGGAGGCATGAAATTAAATTTACCTAAGTCCACATACACCCAGCATATGATGGATACTGTAAAGTGAGTCCAATGAACTACTTCAAATATGTAAGGTATAATTGCTTGTATGACACTTGAACGGTATATGGAACCGTGATGGATTTAGAAAGAACTAGACTTCGATTGGAGGAGTCAGCTAATGAGTAGAATAATTGTGTAGTTAAATCATTGTTGCAACCATAGTATAACCAGCGAATATGATAACAATTTTATAAGAATGATAAATCATAATTAATGTGTCAGATGATAATCATAAGACGTTTAGTACTATTAGTTATTGATTGAAGTATCAATAAGGAGTGTGATACTGATCCGACCGATTATATGTGTGTGTGTGTGTGTGTATGGGGTTACTGTATCTCAACCGACAGCTGAGAGAGTTTCTCAGCCGGCGGGACGTGGCAACATAATAGCCACGAATCTGACATAAATTTTGGCAGACAAAAACCAAAAAATTTCCGCCCGAGTTAGATCAGTCATTTCAAGAATCGCTTTGACAAAATACCCTTCCTCGGAACCTTTACTGTATGTAAAACATTTCCTTTCAAAAAAATTTCAGATCTGAAATTATCAGTTGGTCAATTAGAAAAATTTAGTGTTAATGTTTCCCGAATTTTCCGATCATTTCGTTCAAAAATTAGTTTTTTTAAAAATTTTGTGCTAAAGATGGCGCCAAAGAAATCATCCGCGGAAAAAGGTTGAAACCCAGGTTTTTTTTTTTTTAGGGTTTGTAAATTTTAATAGTTATATTTTTCAGTTTTGTATCCCTTTTTACTTTTTCATAAATATTCCTATTTTAACTTAACTTAAATTAACTGTGTCTAATGAACTGTTCTTTTACGAAATTTTTTGTATTTTTTTAAAATTTCAATATTCTTGGTTTTTTAAAAAAAGTTAAAGATTTTTCTTTTAAAACTTGCGACCATGGTCGCAAATAAGAGAGAAAGATTCGCTTTTTATGATTTAAAGAGGTAATCATAAAAAAAAGTATATTTATGCGGTTTAAAACTTTTTCTTTTTTTACACTGAAACTTTAAATCAAGTTTAAAGTTTAAGTTAAAAAGAGTTTTATTTTAGAGATTTTTAATTTTTAAATTTTTTTACACAGCGACCGAGGTCAAAAGTTTGTTTTGGTTCATTTCCTTTTATGTCTACTTGGACCATGATCGCAGTGATATTTATTTCATTGATTTATACTGCGACTATGATCGCAGTACGGATTTATTTGTCTTATTTAATTTTTATGACTGCGACCACGGTCGCAGTTCATTGATAGCTATTCTAGATAACTCGTTCCTTGATAGCTATCCTTGATAATTCATTTTTTTTGGTACATTTCCTTTTATGTCGACTTGGTTCGCAGTTATCTGAATTAGCGACTTGGGTTTATGCGACCTTAGTCGCAGACTTTTAAAAGTTATTTGGTTTAAAAATTATTCACGACCGTTTTTTGTTAAGGATTTTTTTAGTTAAACTCTGCAACTGAAGTCGCAGTGTTGCTGTTCATTTTCCTCTTTCTGTGGGTATGGTCGCAGTCTGCTAACTAAGTTAGCCTGAATGAATATTGCGACCCTGGTCGCAGTATGATGATACAAAAGTCCCCTCCATGGTAATTTATATTTGTTAATTACAAAATTGCAGTGCGACCTTGGTCGCAGTGTATTATAGTTTAATAACGGCTACTGCGACCAAGGTCGCAGTCTTTTTTGCTTTTAAACTTTTAAATAAACGTACTATGACCAGGTACTTTATACTAATATTTTTAATATTTCTACTTCTATAGGTAAAAAAGAACTGAAGGTTTCGTCTTATGAGATCGAGCCTAAAGCTTATATGCGATTCATTAGAAAATTCAAAAGCATATTCAGGAAGATTTTGTAGATGCGGTGAAGGAGACCCCGTCTGGCCCAATCTTCATGGCCTTCTACAATGAGGAATTTGGTGCTGAGAAAGGTCTAAAATCAAACATTAGTGTGCTAAAAATTGTAAACCAGTACGATAGGGATACAAGGACCTTTAGAATTGGGGGCAAACAATTGAACTAACTATGGAGGATGTTGCCCTTACTTTTGGTCTACCTATCAATAGGGCAAATTTTATTATGAATAAAACCTGTACAATGAAGGACTGGGGTTATAAAACATTAATTCCCTAATATAAAGAAGATCATGAAAGTATCCATTGAAGAAGCTTCGGGTGATCTTCTGGTCAAGAAAAGAAGGAGGACTTAATTAGATGTGACCAAGGATGAATAGCTTGAGCAGCAAGTTACTTTAAATGAAATTATAAGAGACATAGAAAGACTTGCAACTCAAGACTTTACAACAATAATCATCCTATATATGCCGGCCACTCTATTCTTTTCTGGCAGTAAATGCACGGTGTCGTGATATATTGTGGAACAAATTGTCAATATGCAGCTGATGAAGAAAATATGTAGGGCTAAAGCTGTTTGGCAATTCTTGATGAGTCAATTGACATCTTCAGTCACACCACATATGAGCTACAAGGATGCTCTGTACAAATTGTTGTAAGTATGAATATCATAGTTGGCAAACATTGTTGAAAATTCTTTATATATTGTTAATGTTTATGTAAACTAATGTAATAATACATTTTATAATATTGGCTCTGTGAAAGGTTGCTATTTTTGAGCCAAGGTCCGGTTTGGAGGACAACCCACGGGCAGTAAGATGGGACCTCCAAAATATTAGCAGAGATTTGGCTGAAATTGATCTAAATGATGTTGACGCAGATATCGTAAGTTTTTAATAGTTAGCGACCATATACTATTGATTATAATTTTATACATTTAAATGTAGTGCGACCATTGTTGCGTTCATTTGATTAAAATACAATGGTGTGCGATCATGGTCGCATTTCCTTTATAACTCGTTTTAAATAAACTGCGGCCATGGTCGCAGTGATATTTATTTCATTGATTTGTACTTATAGTCGCAGTACGGATTTACTTGTCTAATTTAATTTTTATGACTGCGACCACAGTCGCAGTTCCTTGATAGCTATTCTAGTAAATGTTTAATTCATCTGCGATATAACTATAAGATTTGTCTAAGATCTTAGTTTATTTTTTATTTCAGATTTTTTATCGAATGACCAACATTTCTAATGATGAAAGAAATATGATTGGCCTTCCTATTGAAGGAGAAGAAGAAGATGATGAAGAAGAAGATATAAATATTGAAGCTAACACCCTGGTGGAAACAGAACCAAATCTTATCGAAATAGTTGAGGAACCAACGAGTGAATAAGAACCAACTATTGCAGGTTATTTGCCAGCACCTCGGGATGAACAAGCTGAAAAAATTAAAACTTTGAGGAATGAAATTAGTACTTGAGAGCATATGTTTATGAGGTAAAAAGAAAAATTAAAAAATGGAGACTGAGAAAACTCTCAAGACTAAATTAAAGAAAAAAAGAAAAGAGAGATGAGAAAATTTAAAATGTAGCAGAGAAAATTAATAGTAAAAGAAGAAGAAAAAGAGCTGTTGAGAGCAGCCACTGCTGCGGAGGAGAAGGAAAAGAAGAGGAAGGAAGAGGAGGAGAAGGAGAAGAGGAGAAAGGAAGTAGAGGAGAAGAAGAGGCAGTTGAAGGCGGAGGAGGAGAATAATCGTAAATTCTAGAAGAAAAGGGAGAAAGAGCTAGAAGAGAAGAAGAAGGAGAGAATGAAAGAAGAGGAGAGGAGGAAGGAGGAAGAGGAGAAGTAGCATAAAAGAATAAGGGAGCAGATGGAGAAGCAGGCAGAAGAGCAGAAGAAAAGGGAAGAGAAGGATTTCAAGGGTTCTGAATTTGAAGTAAGTATTGCTGGGGAAGATTTTCCCACTTTTTCTTTAAATTTAACTCAACAGATACTTCAACTCCAAAAAGACAGAGCTTCTGAAGAAAAATTCAAGAGCAGACTCCGGCTCTGAAGCAAGAATTCAAAGCAGAAATTTTGGATTACTCTAAAGGAAAGATAGAAAAGGGAGTCAAAGAACGCTAGCGCGCTGAAAGAGATCGCGATGACTCCGACTTCGTTTATCCAAAACAAAAAAAGAAAAATAAGAAGATCCTCTTCCACAGCCTGCGGCTCAGATTTCTGCCACTGGTTTACACTCAGCCAAAATCAGGGAATTGATTGAAACTACTGCATACAGAATTCTGCAGCCACATCAACAAGCTCTCATCAAAATTTCTTGGACAAAGCCTCCTCTGAGTAATTTAATTAATTTTATTTAAATTACATCAAAATATAAGATGTTTATATTAATATAAGATGTTTATATTAGAACAATCTAATTATTAACATTTTTTATTTTTCTTGCAGTTCTACTGCATATCAGGATACTGACAACTAATGGTTAAAAAAATGACATTGAGAACCTGATGTTCAGTAGAGATTTAGATGTCAATATAATTCATTTCTACATGAAGCATCTCGAGAAAGAGGAGGATTAAAAAGTATATTCTTTCGAAGCGAAGCTTGGGTAAATATCTATTTCTCCTTTATAGTTAATTAGAACATCAAATTTCTAATTAATGTACTACTTTCAAATTTTGATGGTTAAAATTCTACTAGTCGCTTTTAACTGCTGATAAGACATATTGATTTGTCTGCGAGCTTGGTCGTAGTCAGGTCAGTTGATAAGTAATTATAGAAAATAATCTGAATATTGCCAGTTGCTACCTTGGTCGCAGTCGCAGCAAACATATTCTTAATCAATAATAATACAACGACCTTGGTCGCAGTTGAGTGTATTAAACATGAAGCTTAATATAATGAAGGTTGCGATCTTGGTCGCAGTCAATCCTAAAATTTAAACCTGAATACTGATGAATCCGATCAAGGTCGCAGCTAAAAATATAATTAACAATAACAACACAGCAACCTTGGTCGCAGTCTGTTTCTTGGCAAATCAATCAAACTGCTACCAGATTAGCAATAAAAATAAAATATTTAAATTTTCATGTCGTTTTTGATATTTTGATTGCATTTAATTATTACATATATAAAAATGTTTGAATTTATTTTGTTTTTACAGCACGGTGTTGTATCTAAAAATAAAGATCTTGATGATTATTTCATCAAGCAGTTGTTGAAAAACTAGACAAATGATGTATAGTACATGTTCTTCCTGATCAATCACAAACACAGTGCCAATGAAGTTGGTTTTAACTGGACCTTGTTGGTATTTGATTTCTAAACATAAGAGTAGATTTTTTACAACTCTTTGGTCCTAGCGGAAAAATCAAATAATACATTAAGCTTTATCAAACAGATGCAAGAATAATAGTGAGTTAATTTTAATCTTGCAATTACTGAATATTTGCATTTAATTTGATTAATATTGATATTTTTTTATTGACATTGCAGAAAGAATGGTTATTATAAATTTTTTAAATTGATTTCAATAAAAGAATGAAAAAATCATATATAAAATACGCAAGATGTCTACAACAAGCAAACAGGTATTTTTTCTGACATTTACCCAACATATTTTCTGATTATTTTGAGTACAAAAATCTAATCTCACTTAATGATTTTCATGTACAATTTTAGTGTTGATTGCGCTGTAAATGTATGCAAGTACATCGAAAGTATAACATTTGGTTCTCCATCACAGTTAATACTGTGACGGTGACCACTGTACAGAGACTAAGAAGCGAGCTTACATACATGTTACTCACAGACAGAGAAAAAAGTTTGGATGAAAAAACAGAATTTATAAGAAGGATGGTATTTAAAGATTAAAAATTTACTTAATTTTTTAATTATAATATTATTAATTCATTCATATATATCATTTTTTTATTATAATGTATCCTTTTTATAAAGCAGGTCATCACAACTGCCCACTCCTTTTGGAACAACTGGAAAATCTTTGGGGTATACAACTTTAAAACCTGTATCTTATATGAACTCGATGTACAATTGGGCACAGAATTCAACCCCCAAAGTCTTGTTGAGATTCATAACTACGACGGGCAGCGACAACTTTATCATATTGGTGGACAAATTCAACTAGTTTTGTGTTTGCATTCACAAAACTATCAAAGAAGGAATTAATACTCTCAGACCTCTGACTGGTTGTCATCCCAGCACAGAATATATCCTTGAGATATGCATTAACCCAGTGTCTACGCAATCTGTACACTTTTAATAACCAACTGTCTTCTTCTACTTCTAAATGATATTTTTCATTCATCAGTCTCCATCGTTCCTCGCATATGCTTATATCACAGGAGGTATACCAAAGATGAAAATCAGAGACAAAATCTTCCCCATGCTTGTTCGTCATTGGGATTTGTTGCTCAGTAATATGTTTCCGTACATGTCAAAAATAATACCAATGCCGAGTAGTTAAAAAAACCATCTTGAAGGCATCACCGATCTTGACATCCTGATCAGTAATAATCACCTTTGGTGCAACTTCGTGCATACATTTAAGCCATTTATTGAATAGCCACACAAATGTATCCCTCTGCTCATCCGCAAGTAATGCACAACCAAATAAAATTGACTGCCGATGATGATTTACTCCAGTGAATGGAGCAAATGGCAGGTTCAAGTGATTAATTTTGTATGTTGTGTCAAAAATAATCACATCACAAAAACTCAGATACGAGAAAATTTCTCTTCTATCAGCCCAAAAAATGCTTCTAAGTGTGCCCGCATTGTCAACTTCACTGGCAAAGAAAAAATCTGAATCGGACTCGGCTTTTTCTTGAAAATATTTGATGATCGAAATAAACTCATGGCCAACATTACTTCTACGGTGACGAGTAAAATCAATAACTTGTTGCGGGCTAATTTTTTCACAACCTTCTCCGTGATTCATTGCATTAACAACACGGAAAATATTTGAAGGGCGAATTCCTACATCAACCAAATTGCTCATAATGCTTCTGCTAATCTTTGATCGATGTGTCTGGTGACAGTAATAGTGATGGACCTTATTTGGGCTTGATAATTCATGTGAATGAGAATTAACAAACTTGATGTCAACCCAAGATCTTCTGTCAAATAAAAAACGAAGACGCACATGCATCTCAGCAGGACACGCTACTCTAGTGTTGATTCGTCGGTTGACTGTAAGCCCATCTTGTATTTAGTCACACAACTTCTTCACACCCTCCTTGTTGAAACAAAATTTTCTGCAAATAACTTCATAAGGAGGCCTCCGTGACTTATCTATTCATTTTCTTCTCACGCCAAAACTTTTATTTCTTGCATAAGAATTGTAGAAGTTGTATGTTTCATCATCCGTGGAAAACTGTTTCCATAAAAATAGATTTGATCTTTCAGATATTTCTCCATGTGAATTCAGATCTTACAAAACAAATTGCTGAACTAAATAAAAATAAATAATTGAACATCACACATCTGAACTGTAATAACGAAAACTGCGATCAAGGTCGCAGAGGTAAAGAAATCTGTAACTTCTGAATAATAGAATGCGACCATAGTCGCAGTTTTCCGTATGTCCAGGTTTTTTATAAATGTGAATAATAACTATGCAACTCTCTCATTAGTATATACTGGGACCTTAACTCGCAGTTCTTAAAATTTAGTGTATAAGATAGATATAATTGACATGGACACGTGTCAGAACTATAATAAATATGCCGCGACTAAGGTCGCAATTATAAAGCTCGCTTTGACCATCGGAAAAATATTTTTAATACAAACTGCGACCGTGGTCGCAGTTAGTAAAATTTAGTGTATTAAATTTGCGGTCGCAATTCATAAATTTTAGTGTATTAAATTAAATAGGTGAGACTGAGATCGCATTTAACAAAACTGTAAAATTCTTTCTGAAAAAAAGACTTTAGAAAAAGTGATTATATTGTTCTGTAAAACGAAATCTAGGTCACAATTCCATATAAGCTACACAAAATATCTTCTACATTTAAGAAATTGTGAGAAAAATTGATAAAATAATAACCTCTTGATCAGCATGCAAAGATCTCAACCCTTCAATACTTTCAATATTCTGAGAGAAAGTTGAACCAGATAATATATGATCCATATTTATATCGGGAGATAGAGATCGCTTACGACTGCGACCAGAATTGGCAGGGAAAGTGGACTGCTCCGACGTCGACGTTAAAATAAACAAGGAGAAAAACCTAATCCAAAAATCGTTATTTTCAGAAAAAACTTTATGGCAGAAAAAGCAAATCCTAAATTTGACAACGAGCGGTAAAAGAAATAAGGAAAAAATAATAATAAACAATTACGGGATAAGTACCCTTTACCGAGGGGCATTTAGTAATTTAACGTATACCAATAAGTGGGTCGCAACTTATTGATGTGGCAAATATTGTGCCACGTCACCGCAGGCTGAGAGAGACTTTCAGCTGTCGGCTGATATACATACATACATATATATATATATATATATATATATATATATATATATATATATATATATATATATATATATATATATATATATATAGTGAGTTGATCCCCTAAGAACGGTTCTCACGGATTCATGTGAGAACTTTCACGTGGACCGTCAGATCTGATAGAGATCTAGTTTTATTTGATTTGATCTATCAGATCTGACGACCCACGTGAAGGTTCTCACAAAAATCCGTGAGAACCGTTCTTAGAGGATCAGCTCCCTATATATATATTATATATATATATATATATATATATATATATATATATATATATATATATATATATATATATATATATATATATATATATATATAGGGGTTACTGTACCTCAACCGACAGCTGAGAGAGTTTCTCACCTGGCAGTGACGTGGCCGAATATATGCCACATATCGCTGGCGCCAAAAAATTCAAAAAAATCGCGCCTAAAGAATCGTCAATCAAATTGGCCAAAATACCCCTTTTTTACTTCTAAACTAGCAAAAACTCATCCATAACAAATTTTACCTAAAAATTTGTAATTTACAGAGAATTTTTTGTTGAATATCTACAGTTATAAAATTCCTAATTCTAATACATTGAAAAATATAAAGGAAAAAAATTGGATTAAAATAAAAAGAAAAAAACAGCAGCAGTAAAAAGTAAAAAAACATGCGTGAAACCTAAAAACTGTTATTTTTTATATAATTTTTTATTATTAAATTTCGTGTCATTTTTAATTCATATAGGTTTAATAAAAGAAACTGCCAAAATATTTGCAGATTTGTTGGATAATATTTCATGCAATTTTAAAGAACTGCGACTATGGTCGGTCTAGGTACTAAAAAATTGCGTTATTCTCAATGTATATTATAAGCTGGATCCAGGTCGCAGTACACATACATTCAAAATTATAATAAAAAATATATAATTTTCAATTTTATATCGCGACTGGACCCTAGTCGCATTCATTATTTGCATTGAAATAACAGACGAAACATGTTATCGTTCAGTACTGCGACCATAGTCGCTATCCTTATTCGCATGCCTTACGTAACAGAATTTTGATCGCGTATATCACATCTTATAAAATACTATATTAATTACTCTAAATTAATTGAAGCAATTAATATTCTATCTACCGTGATACAGCAACAGTCTCAAAAAAAGAGATGCACTAATATTAATCTCGAAAAAGGAAAGATGTGCACCATACGTAATCTAACTTTATAGGAAAAATATTATATAAAAAGTTAATTTGTAGTTCACATAATAAACCTCTGAAAAAAGGAACTTCTCGGATTCTCTCGCCATAACTGCTTCAATTAAATATTTAATTTCTTTTTACCACTTCTTCGAATACTCAACCGTCACCTATAACAATTATTATTACTATTCATGTTGTTTCACATTATTGACCTTTTTATAGTGATTGTAACTAATATATTATCTCATATCTAAAAATGATATTTGTGCTCTTCGTTTTCAATTTGATTTCAAACCTTCCAGAAAACAATTTATTCTTGAATCATGTCTTCCCCATCTTCTTCCTCTGAATACTCAGATTTCAACTTCAATCATTCTCCCACCTATCCTCTTTCTTTAGGGTATTCTAGTGAATCTGATAGCAGTCTGAACTTCACTCCTTTTGACTATCTCACTACGTTAAATAATATTTTATCTGATCCTCCTCTTCATGAGGATGATGAAGTTTTCATAGGACTTAGTGAGGAGGAACTTATTCTTCTGCCACTTTACAGAGACATGCTTGATGAAAGCATTTCCTCTGATGCTGGGCGCTCGCTTTCTTTGAGCATATCTTTTACGGGTTCTTCTCGGCACGGGTCAGAAGAAGAGCTTGATACAAACGATCCATTCTGAGAGTTTATCGATGAACCAAAGCATCCTAAAAAAGAGGAAGAAACTGAAGAGAACAGTGAGCCGGACGATGAAGGAGAAGATGAGAAAATAAGTAATGAACAGGAAGACAAGGAGAATGAATACGACGAATCTGCTTATGATGGTGATGAGGATGAGGATTAGAATTTCCTGATCTTCTAATATTCAACGTTATTTTGTCTTATTTTAAGAGCTTATAATGCTCTTTTTTTTTAAGGTCTCTTTCTGACCATATTATATTATAAATAAAATTTACTTCTATCTGTCAAATGATCTTTCATATTTTTAAAATAAATATAAAGTATGTTGTATAGTTATTATTTCTGCACCTTATCTGTGATAATGGTCGCAGTACTTAGATAATAATTACTCTGAACTAATATAACTACGATTATGGTCGAAGTCCATGGTTAATTATATTTATATATGAAACTGTGACCACGGTCGCTGTCCTATCATAAATAGTTTGATCGTTTTGCATTCAATAAAGTTAAAAATAGCGACCATGGTCGCAGTCTAAAATTAAACTATATAAACAGATGATACTGAGAACATAATCGCAATCCTCTTAAATCTGTATATTTCACTGTATATCACAAATTAAAAACTGCGACTGCTGTCCTTAAGCACTGCGACCATAGTCGCAGTCATTGTTTGCATGCAATATGTAAAAAAAGTTTCATAGTTTATAGGCAGCTGAGACAACCGTCACAGTGAAGAAAAAATATATAAATCATACATAAACTGCTACTATATTCATAGTGCTTAGTCACCGTTATTACATTTAACCTAGCAAAAAAAATCATCCACGACGTCATTAAGCATTGCGGCCATAGTCGCAGTCCTTATTCGCATACAATATGTAAAAAAATTCATATTTTATATGTTAATTTGTAAACTGTGACTATGTTCGCAATCAGTAAAATTCTTACAAATCATATCATAAAAATCTATAAAATTAATTTGTTTATATATAAATTAAGCACAAAAGATGACATGTTTATGAGATCTACATGATGCAAACCTATATATAATTGTAGATTGTGACAAAGGGTACTTTTAAAACTATTGAGAAATTATTTTGTTGACCACTACGAGCTTAGGCGCATTCCTAAAATATATAATATCTGCATTAAAAAAATTTAATAAAGAAGTATTCAAATTTGTTTCGTGATTTGATGAAGTTGCACTTGAAGAGATATGATTCATATTCAGTTGGTCACAGTTTGGTCGCAGTTATAAAAGATAATTGTGACAATATTGACTAACGTCAGAGACATAAAAATTTAATAAACTATACAGATCACTATCTTTTACCGCATGGGCATTTAATAATTTCAACTGTTTCAATAGGCGGGTCGTCCTTTCTAGTGTGGCTAATAATACGCCACGTCACCGCAGGCTGAGAGGGACTCTCAACTGTCGGCTAATATACATATTTCTGATATATATATGGGGTTACTGTACCTCAGCGGACAGCTGAGAGAGTTTCTAGCTAGCATGAACGTGGCTTCATATTAGCCGCAGAGAAGTCAAAAATTTAGGCGGTAAAAGAAGACCCTCAATCACTTTTCATTGCCCAATGACCTAAATACCCTCAGTTTCACTTTAACCTGGCTACAACTGTTTCTCCACTAAAAAAATTATGGATCTGAAAATTTTAAGTTTTTTCAAACAAAAAAATTACAGATCTTGATTTCTAAATTTTAGAAAAATAAATTATTTTAAAAGAATGCAACCATAGTCGCATTAATGTTAAAGTGTTTTTTGAAAGATGTTTTAATCACAATAAAATATATTACTGTGACTTGAAACAGTTTATTTTATTTTATTTTTTGAAACTACAATCGAAGTCGCAGTTTTTGAAAAGAAAAATTTTGGATCTAAATTTTTAATATCATTTTCACTTTTTAGATTTATTTTTGTTTTATATTGCAACCTTAGGTCGCAGTATTGCAGCCTTTTTTTATTTTTTCAATTAGAATTGCAGTATTTTTTCGAGCTTGCTAAGCTAAATAGGATACTGCGACCGCGATCGCAGTCTTATGAAATAAGAGTCGCAGTCAATTGAAGCAGTGACAATAATCTCGTAAGTTAATTAATTAAAATGATCTGAAGATTGCGACTTCAGTCGCAGTCTTATGTAACAGCAGTCTCTTTGAGAATGTTTTATTTGATAACAGTGCGACTTTGGTCATAGTAATTTTTATTAAATAATCTAAATAGAATACTGCGACCATGGTCGCATTCTTATGAAATAAGAGACATAGTCAATTGAAGCGTGAACAGGGTCTCAAAAGTTAAGTAATTAAGATGGTTAGAAGACTACGACCGAAAATGGTTAGAAGACTGTGACCGAAGATTGCGACATTGGTCGCTGTGTTATGTAATAGCAATTTTTTTGAAAATTTTTGTTTGATAATATTGCGACCTTGGTCGCAGTATTTTATAACTTATTTTTCGAAGGTCGCAGTCTTTTTATTAATAAATTTTAATTGGACTGCGACTTTTGCTCGCATTTATAATAATAAATTGTCAGATAAAATTGAATCCTGTGATCATAGTCGCAGTATGAAATTTCATCTTAAAACTATTTATTTTATAAGACAGCAACCAAGATCTGGCAGCGTGAGAAGACACAGAGAGATAGACATATAAAAGGGGAGAAAAAATAATAATAAAGAATATAAAACTAATACATCATTCCAAGAAAAGACAAACGATAAATGCTTTTAGTAATTTCAATTATTTTCAAAAGCGGGACATCATTTTAGATTGTCGAATTATGTGGCCCATAATGTGTCACGTCACCGCAGGCTGAGAGGGACTCTCAGCTGTCGGCTGATATACATATTTCTCTCTCTGTGTGTGTGTGTGTGTGTATATATATATATATGAGACATATACAAGAAATGGGTTAGGTAATGGTTTATGTCATTAAGAAGTATGGGTGGGGGAATGTATAGTACTTATACATACACATTTGTGGTATATTATATAACCCTATATCGTGGATAACCCATTAAGAATTATTTATTTATTGTTATGCAAGAGGACTGACTAGTGGACTGTTACTAACTTCAAAACATGTTAAGATCCTGGACCCGGATAAGTAGTATAGTTAAATCAATTCACCAAATATCAAATATGTGAATGAAGAATCATAACTAGTTAAAAGAACCAATCTTATAACTAAAGAACGGGTATCGTGAATGTAACTGATGCATCATTGAATGAATGAGAAGTGTAAGTGTATGTATGTTTGAATGCATGCATGTACTTGTTAGTTACACGAACCTGATCATGTGTGACACATCAATCACATGATTGGTGATTGAAAAAGTATATCATAATAAACCGACATTGTGTATGTTATCTTAATAGTTGATGTGTACGTGATGTTGTCTGTTGTTAAATGAAGGAATGGGCCAGCGGGAGCTGGTAGGTGTGAAGACGGGGTATGACATTGTGTGTTATCAAACGAAGGAAGGGGCCAGCGGGAGCTTGATTGCACAAAACAAAGTACAGAAAATATGCAAATTATATGTGATTGATTTTAACTTTGAATCTTTGCAATTTAACTACTGTAGTAAGAGCTAAACGGGTCGAACCTCTGAGAAAGATGCGATAGAAACTTTTCGGTAATATTGTCTTCTTATTATCTTCGCTGTTTAAAGAACTTAGAAAAGAAAAGATGAATTGTATGTGGATAAAGAATCAAACTAAAAGAAAAGTTCACAGCTTATAATAATCAACCAACATACATGCTAATACTAGATAGATAATTACTACACTTCAAATCCTAAACATGATATTCTTCCACAAAATCAAGCAAGATACATAGGATAGAAACTAGGTTATGATTTGAAATAACATCATCCAAGTTTTAACGTTACAATATCAAGGTTGTTAATCAAGCATAAAGTAAGAAAAAATTATTAAAAAGTATTTAGCAAATCTCAACCCTATTTGAAATAACACTAATCAAAATTTAACATTAAAATATCAAGATTTTCATCAAGTATAGATTAAGAAAAACAGTTAAGAAGTATTAGCAAATATTTGACCTAGTTGCTTATCCTAATGAGTCTTTAGGAATAAATATTGGAGTAGAGATACATATGATCTAATCTGATTATCTACTAGACATTAGATGTGATGGTGGTGATGTCTTAGCAAGCCATGAGAAAAATCTAGCTACTCATGGTAAACATGACAAGTAACAGAAAGCAAGAAATAAAAAACAAAAAAAAGCAAAAATAAAGTAAATAACAAAAGAGATGTGAAAAGAACAAAAGTACCTTGTATTGATCTGTCATTTCAAATTACAATGGCTTATTCTTCTCACAAATCTTGAAGTAGAAGTAGAAGTAGAATTTAAAAATTACAAAAAAAATTTGAAAGAGAAACTAAAAAAAACTCCTAAGTTATGATCTCTGATGTAGAGATGAGAGATTATTAGAGACTTTAGCTCTTTAAATAGACCTCAATGCTAATCACACTAGGATACAAATTAGAAGGTTTCCTAATTTAATAGGGAATTCAGTCCTGCAGCAAGTTAGCATGTTGTTTGCTGAATATGACTCATCAGACGGCTGAATTGGACAGAGTGGTAAATATAAGAATTATAGCTCATTAGGTCCTCTTTCCGTAGCATCTTGAATTATCAGATTTGAATATCTGTAGCGAAGGTTTTGATCTGAATACTAAAACGTGTACAGTCTGAATCTGAGTCTGAATTGATTTTAAACACCATTTAATTTGAATTATCCTCCTTATTCCTTGTAGAATTAGCTTTTTTCCATTCATCTTCTAGAAATTTATCTTCTGAATTTAAACTTGAATTTAGGAGATGAAGATTAATCCTTTCCTCTTTTGAATTTAGTTTAATTTAAAAACCAATTTTAGATAGGATTAGGTATAAAATGAAGCTTCTTGTATCTTTATCCTCTCATTTAAGTAACTACACACCATAATTAAAAAAAGAGTTAATAGCATTAATAAATAAAAGAATGATCAAGGATATATGTGTAAAAGTGATGATAAAAATGTAATTTTGAGTATAATCACACCCCAACACCTATCTTTTAATCATCCTCGAGTAAAACCAAATGTTAGAAACTAATTTAATCTAAACTGACTCACTTTCGTAAGAATCACGGTTGCATTAAGCACATGCAACAAGCCATTAAACCTCTAGGTTACCTTAGAGGACGAGTGTTGTCTCTGTGGGTTTTCAGTGAATTACCCCCACAAAATTCATAAAGAAAGAAAATAAAATGTTAGTATTTTCGAAATACCATTTGGAAAGAGAAAATATTTGAAGTATCTTTGTAAAATTAAGAAATTTATAAGGTTTTAGGATTACCAAATTGATCATTCTTATACTTAATCTTTATTCAAATATTTATTTATCAATTTAGGTTAGGTTTCAACTGAATTTCTAATCGAGCCTACTATCTTACCCTAAGTCATATGCATATTTATGAACATGAATTTATTTTTTTTACTTGGGATTCTTCAACTACAACTCTCTTGTCGTATATATTTATTACTTTTCTCCTTTTTTTAAAAGAAGTTCCTAGTATTACCACTTCGTTGCCCTTTAAGCACTTTTTTTTAATATGTATAACTTATCCAATATTCTTTCGTATAGGTATCAAGGCTTCTTGAGGCCCTAAGACCTAACTAGTTGATTATTAGATATGCTACTGCATATATTATATATATTTTTCCAAACTTACCTAATTACCTTTCGCGTAAATACCAAGACTTTTTTAGGCCAAAGTACCTAGTTAATTAATAATTAGGTTTGTTTATTTATATATACTTTTCTTATGACACAAGAGTTTTTATTTTGAATCCCAAATGTGTAAGTATATAAAGCATGCATATTTCATCAAGGTAAAGATATCAAGACTAAATTACTTTTTCAATTTTTTCTCCTAAACCTAAAAATCAAACAAATACTCTTATTTTGACCAAGTAGTAAGAAATCTTAATTATAAATACTCTTATTTTGACCAAGTAGTAAGAAATCTTAATTATAATTTTCCTATTACTTAAAATTACTTAATTATTTACAGAAATAAATCTAATATTGTTTTCTTTTTTAAAAAGTTTATTTTTAAAAAAAATTGTTAGTATCTATCTATGTTAGTATGTTAGTAAACCCTCCCCCACATCTATCTCATGCATTGTCCTCAATGTATGAATGAATGCATGTATACATGAAAAAGAAGAAAGGGAAGGCAAAATGTGACCTCAAGGTGGTAGTTTTGGTAGTGGCCGGATTGGGCCAAGTATTGCTACCCAATCTATATCGTGTGGATCATCAAGAAACTCACTTTTTATGACCTCTTTCTGATATACATTGTTATTATCCCCCAAATGTATAGGATCATGCACGACCCTAACATTGAAACTATCTTGATTGTATGACCAATCTTGGAATACCATCTCAGGGTCATCATTGTTTACACCTTGGTCCAACAATAGAATTTAACTTGATGGAGTAATTGATGTGGGCTTAAGAATAATAGGAGTGGGAACCAATACCGGCTCAGAAAAATCAAATTTAGGTTCGAGAGTTGGGTTTGATTCAAAAGTGGGCTCCAAATCAAAAAACTTAAGTTCATTTCATGATCCATCAAACGAATGTGCTACCCAAAATAGATGATCCAATTTCATAATATACGGGTACTGGAATTAATGTTGGCTCGAAAATTGGGTCCAAATTGGGTAAAGATCCCCGAGTCAATTTAGATTCAAAGTTTGGAATTAGATCACAAAGTTGAGGATCGGGTTCGTATTCACAATCTAGTTCAATCTCATTGAAGTTAAAACTTGCCAATTTGTTCAAGGGGTGGGATTGATCAAGTTCACATTGGTGCGATGAAATTGAATCTTGATCAAGATCTTCAAGACACCATGATTCTTGGTTCCTATCAATTTGGTTAGTTAGTTCAAAGATGTTTGAAAGTCTAAAAATTTGCTCATTCATTAAACCTTACATACGATCCATTTTTCTACTAACCTATCGAATGGATCATTTGGAGACTGAATCATGAATTCTATACTCTTTTTCAAAGTAGGTAGGTTCTTCTATTGGTGGTATGGGAAAAGAAGTATATGAGGATGATGGTTGAAAAGGTGGTTGACAATATGTCTCAGGGGTGTTGTATCCCTATTGACTCGGTGAGGAGTAGAGATGATTATTCTAATTTATTTCATGAAATTAAGGTTGGGGCATATATTGATTTGGATAAGACCAACTAGGCATGCTTGGTTCGTTAAAATTATGATATGTCGAGTTGGTAATATCTGATTCAAAAAAGGTCGGGCATAATATGGATAATCATTAAAATTGAAAAATTGTTGTAATAAGCCATATCACATAAGAAATGTTAAAAACAAAGAGAAACAAATAAATAAAAAAAATCTAGCCTAGGTTAGAAAACAATATATACCGTTCCCTCCCCGGTAATGGCGCCAAAATTTGATTGCAAAAAACAGAGTACAGAGAATATAAAAAATGTATGTGATTAGTTTTAACTCTGAATCTTTGCAATTTAATCGCTGTAGCAAAAGGTAAACTGGTCGAACCTCATGGAGAGATGCGATAGAAACTTTTAGGTAATATTATTTTCTTATTATCTTCTCTATTTAAAGAACTTAGGAAAGAAAAGATAAATTGTACGTGGATAAAGAATCAAACTAAAAGAAAAGTTCACAGCTTACTAATAATCAACCACCATACATGCTAATGCTAAATAGATAATCACTTCACTTCAAATCTTAAACATGATATTCTACCACGAAATCAAGCAAGATACATAAGATAAAAACTAAGTTATGATTTGAAATAACACCATCTAAGTTTTAACGTTATAATATCAAGGTTGTCAATCAAGTATAAAGTAAGAAAAAATTATTAGAAAGTATTTAGCAAATCTCAACCCTATTTGAAATAACACTAATCATATTTTAACATTAAAATATCAAGATTTTCATATGGCATAGATTAGGAAAAATAGTTAAGAAGTATTAGCAAATATTTGACCTATTTTCTTATCCTAATGAGTCTTCAAGAATAAATATTGGAGTTGACATACGTATGATCTAATCTAGTTATCTACTAGATATTAGATGTGATGGTGGTGATGTTTTAGCAAGCCATGAGAAAAATCTAGCTACTCATGATAAATATGACAAGCAAAAGAAAGCAAGAAATAAAAAAAGAAAAAGCAAAAATAAAGTAAATAATAAAAGAGATATGAAAAGTACAAAAACACCTTGTATTGATTTGTCACCTCAAATTACAGTGGCTTTTCCTTCTCACAAATCTTGAATTAGAAGTAGAAGTAGAATCTAAAAATTATAAAAGAAATTTGATAGAGAAACTAAAGAAAACTCCAAATTTATGATCTCTGATGTGAAGATGAGAGATTATTAGAGACTTTAGCTCTTTAAATAGACCTCAATGCTAATCACACTAGGATACAAATTAGAAGATTTCCTAATTCAATAGGGAATTCAGTCATACTGCAAATTGGCATGTTGTTTGCTGAATATGACTCATTCGACGGCTGAATTGGACAGAGTGGTAAACATAATAATTATAGTTCTTCAAATCCTCTTTCTGTAACATCTTAAATTATCAGAATTTAATATCTATAGCGAAAGTTATGATCTGAATAATAAAAGGTGTACAGTCTAAATCCGAGTCTGAATTGATTTTGAACTCCATTTAATTTAAATTATCCTCCTTATTTCTTGTAGAATTAGCTTTATCTCATTCATCTTCTAAGACTTTATCTTCTGAATTTGAACTTGAATTTAGGAGATTAAGATTAATCCTTTCCTCATTTAGATTCAATTTAATTTAAAATCCAACTTTAGATAGGATTAGGGATAAAATGAAGCTTCTTATATCTTTATCCTCTCATTTAAGTAACTACACACCATAATTAAAAAAGAGTTAATAGTATTAATAAATAAAAGAATGATCAAGAATATATGTGTAAAAGTGATGATAAAAATGCAATTTTGGAGTACAATCAGAGCTGGTAGGTATGAAGATGGTGTATGACATTGTATGTTGTTAAATAAAGGAAGAGGCCAGCGAGAGTTGGTAGGTGTGAAGACAGCGTATGATATTGTATGTTGTTATATGAAGGAAGCGGACGACGGGAGCCAGTCGGTGCGAAGACGGGGTGCGAGATGGATCGTAAGTCATAAAGTAAAGATATGCTTATTCAAAATGAATAATGTTGTATGTTTGTTCTTAATGTAGGACTGAGAAACTTTGCTTTATTAAAAGAAATAATAAAATATTATATGATGTGTGAAAGTGTACGGGTTAATCCATGAAGTACTTGAAGTGTGATCGATATACGATATATAAGTATGTTTGGTGATATATATTACCTGGATTAACTTATTGTGACTAGTGTACATCATTATAGGGTATGGAATATGTACCCGTGAGATGAATTCGATAATAAACTAAGTCACTAAAGTAAAGTATTTGATACAACTAATAGACCCTGCAAATTACAGTGCAGAGATTTAAGTTACAGAGTCACTAACCGAAAGAGTCAGATCATTTTACAAATCATAGAGATAGTTAGATTGACTGTTTATCTTGATATAATTATTTCTTTTCCTTCACTACATTCGCCTTGACATTTGAAGAAAAATATGCTTCCGTTTATTCTGACATGTATATCATTCTCTTGATTTTTTCTCTCCTCACTGAGCTGTTGAGCTCACATCTCCATAGATTATTATGTTTCAGGTTATGGTAAGGCGAAGGCTCAATTAAGGATTTCAAGCGCTTCGTTGAAAATTTTGTTATATAGAGACGTTTAGGAGTTATAATTTTGTGTATTTGTAAAGCTTCATGTTATATATGTTTACAATCTTATTGATGTTATTTATAGCATGAGTTAGATGACTATGATCATGATGAGTTAGATTTATTAATAAAATTGGTATTATGGTGTGAAAATAGAAAGGGATACCCTCGAGCTCATATATTATGATTGTTGAGTTGTTATATATGAATAAGTAGGCGAAGTCAAGCCGAAATTATTATTTGGAGAATAAGTAGGTCATTGTGAGCCGAAATATTATCATGATTGCATGGGTGATTATTGAATTTGATTTTCATAGGTGGATTGATATTAAGTAGGCTGATTGTTGGCTGAAATTATTGTGACTTGAACTGTATATTAGGACAGCCCAGTATTTACAAAGAAGGTGCTGCCAGAATTTTCAAGAATATTGGAGATGATTATGATAATCTATTGATTAATGTAGATGTTTATTTTAATTGAGATTTAAGAGAAACTGGGATCGTTACAGTTGGTATCAGAGCTTAGAATTTAGCATAGGGATATGATCTAGAGCAGTTATCGTAGGAAGATGATTGATTGCTAGGGCTGATTGCTATGTTTGATTTGTATGTTATGTGTTATTTGCACGTAGATATGTTGTTTGATATGGTTGGCTTAAGGAGGGTAGGAGTTCTTACGTATATGATTAATCCCGAAGCCGAGATATTTGGTTCCTCCTTATGTTCGGATTATGGTACCCACATGCCATAATTCGGATGTACTCTACTGGGGGTGTGGGCCCTCAGTATGAGCTGCTAGTGGTATGAGACACTGAAGTAAGAGAATGATTAAAATATTAAGTGAATCAAGATTAGTTTGGATCGTAAGGACATATTATAGAATTAATCAAGAGATAATGAATCTCGAGGTGAATGATCGAGAAAAATGTTGCATCAAAAGAAGATTTTATGATATGCAAGAGAAATATAAAAATTTTATACTTACTCATTTCAGGAAGCAAGTTTCGAGGATGAAATTTTGTGAGGTGGTAAAACTATAACACCCTGGATTATTAACCCCAATTTAATAATATAAATCTTGGGTCATTAAGACTTTATAGAATATGAAAAAAAAAATTGATATTGATTAATTGAGTATGTAATGAATTTCAATAATTTTGGAAATTTTGTGTGGTATGTATGAATATACATACATCATAGTTATTGTGCACATAATACTTCAATGTATATATAAACTAGTATTATACATGAAATATATGTATTTATCAAGAAAACATAACCATGAGAAATTTTATATTTTTTTGTTAGTGGAGAGAGTAGGTATGTATAGGAGGGGAGATCAAGGGCCTAAATCTTATTGATTTGAGAATTGGACATTTGGATGAAATGAGCCATGGCAAACTTGTAAATTAAATAGGTGTAGATCTTAAAAGAGTCCAATGAGAGTTCATCATCTTCATCCTCTCCCTAGAGGAGAAATCTCTATGGCACGCCCTAGAATCCCTCAAAATTGAGATATCTTCAACCTCTTTCTCTTCCAACCTCTCCCTCTCTCACTATTCTACTTTCTCTCCCTACTCTTGGGCACCGGCGGTAAGACGGAGGTTCGACGGCACGAAGAAGAGGAAAAAATCTATAGGTGAAGAAGATTCCATCTTGATCTAAGCCTATTTCAATTTTCTCAATTTTAAAAAATTCTTATAAACATGTTATGATCTACCTCCTATCATTAATTTATATTGCTTTGAAACTCTTGTAATCAAAAATCACTTGTGAGGTAGATTTCTCTTGATCTATGTTCTTTAATAGTTCTTGCAATTTCTGAACTAAATGATTGTTACAAATAAAATGGTAGATCTTTTATTTTTATGAGATTAAGAAGTGGATCGTGGGTTAAAGTGATGATAGATCAAGTTTATAAGTAGAATTTTAAACACTTTAGTCCATTATTTGATTATAATTCTGAATTGGGTGGAGAAGTTGAAGAACAAGTTGTAAATTTCATAAATTTTAACACTCTTAATATAGGGCGTAAATCTGTCAAACACTGAAATCTATAAAATTTAGTTCAGTTCGTCAGTATATTAAGAACTATAGGTATACCATTGGAAAGAAAATCGAGTCTACTTTTCAAGAGCTCTTACCGTGTCCCCATTGGATACCTATGCTTTGAGTTATTGTAGAAATATAACATGTTGGTCAAAACTGCTGTGTTGCAGTACAAATTCATAACTAAAAAGTTTCTGAATATTTAGAACGGTTTAGTTGAATTAAACCTATCATGTAATATATCACTGGAAAGGTAACGAAGTCTAGTTTCTAATAGAACTTTTTGTGTCTCATTTAAATGTCTAGAATAAAAGTTATTATAAAAATACCGTCAGTCCTCCGAAAAGACAGAGCTACAAAATGTATTTAAACAATAAGCTCCTGACTAATTACCATTGCTAAATCAAATTTTCTATAGTACATGATATATCACTTAAAAGGTATACTGTTGGCCCAAAGGCCTTCCACTCTAGTTTTGATGATGATCAACTCATGTAGTTATATGTTTACTAATAATCTTGTGATTTTAAGTTTCAGATCATTAGCAAGATATTAGTTGATGATTAGCTTCAACAAGGAGTTTAGAAGCTTATCATGGTGATTCTGGTGCTCAAACTTCAAGATCTTTCCTTTGCACTCGGTGGATCACGCGTTTGGGAGCAAGTCTACTTGAAGATGGAGGTCATCAAGAAGACTTAGGTATCCTAGTTTAGATAGTGTGTTTAGATCCATTTGTAAAGCTTAGTATACTTGATATGCTCAAGTGCACAAACACACACGTTTTATGTTTGGTTTTTGGTTTTCATGAATAGTTGATCAAAACAAGTTTAATTGATATATGTATAGTTGTTTCATTCTATACATGCATGCTTAACTTTTAAACAAACTTATTTTGACTTTCCTATTCATGTATTGAAAAATCCAAGTTTGATAAAAATACATGTTTTGGTTTTTGGTAAAAATGATAAGACACAAAAATAGTTCAAATTGCTTGATAATTGAGTTGAAATTTTTATCACATGTTTATATATCAATGCAAAATGACAAAACTATTTTTGGGTATTTTTAAAAAGACTTAAAAGATTTTTAGAAATATTTTAACATGTGTTTTCTGTCCCAGAACAGTGGCTGACAGGCCAGGATGGTCGACCGCACGGGTCGACCGTACCAAGGGCCGGTCGACCCTTGCGGTCGACCGACGTGCACAAGCTTGTGCACATTTGGCAGTCACAGGGATGGTCGACCGGGCGGTCGACCATAACTGAGAGTAGTGCTCTCTGTTTATTTCGGTCGGCCGTGCAGTCGACCGGGTTGCCCCAACGGTCACATTTCTGACCGTTGGCGGTCGGCCGGCCGGCCGACCGCTAGGCCGTCAGGCTAACAGATCAGCCTAACGGCTAATTTTGCTTTGGGGCTATAAATACCCCATTGCTTGGTGTTTTTAACCAAGATTTCAAGAGCCAAAATTTCTCTGATATTCAAGTATTTTAAACAAGTTTTCAAAAGAGTTTAAGTGCCAAAAAGATCTATCTTTATTTTGTTTTAGGTTTTTAGAAAAATCAAAGAAAAGAGTATTTTGGGAGATTTGTCTTGGTTTTCATTTTTCTATCTTTTACAAGAGTTTTCTCAAGTATTTTTCTTTGAGTTTTTTTTGTTTTCCAAACACCTAGTTTTTCACACTTGAGCCTATCTTCTATCCTAATCTATTTAGGATCTTTTTGTTTGTGGAAAAGGAGAGATTGTTTATGGTTGAAAGAGACCACCTATTGTAAACCCTCATTATTTGGTTGCTCCCTCTTTGGTAGAGGTTGAGGTTGTGGATTTGAGGTGATGGTTTGCTCCCTCTTTTGTAGAGGTGGAGATTGGTGTTTACTCCCTCTTGGTGAGGTGGAGTTGGTTGTTGGTTTGTATCCCTCAAGTGTGAGGTGGTTTGGTTGTTGTTTGGCTAAGGGCCTACCCCTCTTGTGTGAGCTGGTGTTTGTATTGAGAGAGGAGTTCGGTACTCCCTTTGTTGTAACAAATCCTCTTCGGTAGAGGTTCCCTCGGTGGGAGTATAGTGGATTAGATATCCTACACGGTGGTGTAGGCGGGGATGTAGAGCTAGGGGCTCGAACCTCGAAACATATCTTGGCTTTTGCGTTTGATCCATTGTCTCTCAACTCTCTCTCTCTTTACATTTGTGCAAAGCATCATTCTTCATTCATATCATTCATTGCTTGTGTTGTGCCTTGCATATTTCATATTACTATATCTTGTATATGCTTGGTTGTTTGTGTGTGCCTCACTTATACTTAACCACAAGAGCTTCACATAGCACCTCAACCCATATCTAGGGGAATCAAGAGGAGTTAGTCCAGAGCCCTTCACGGGGAATTCGGCTACACATGTGTGTTGTATTAAGTGTGTTGCAAAATTTGCATTAGCTTCCGCATTTAGAGCATTTAGTTCCTAGATTAGCACTTACACCTATTCACCCCCCTCTAGGTGTGCTTTCAATTGATATCAGAGCCTACGCTCCTGATACTTAGGCTTAACATCCTAGGAGTGAGATCCATTTGTTTGCTAATCTTTTTTGCATTTCCTTGTTTGCACACATATAGTTTACCATGGACTTCATGACCCTACCTATGTATGATGCTTCCAACATTCTTGTTTGGAAGACTAGGATGTCCATTTACCTACAAACCTTAGGATTACATGTTTTTCTTGCGGCTACCAAGAAATGCTATCTTGGAAATCGCAATCATATAGGGGCTAATGCACAAGCCCTTGAGGCCATTAGAAGCACATTAAATAAAGAATATCTTATGCTTGCTTCTAACTTTGATTCCGCATTTGCAGTGTGGAATATGTTGACAACCACCCCCTCCAAGCTTCAATTGCCAATCCATCCGGAGGAGTCTAGTGGAGAATCCGATTCTCAATGCTTCATGGTCCAAGGGAATGACTCCCTTGAGGTACATTCGGAATCTCAACTAGATAGTTTTGATGCTAGTTCTTCATGTGATGATTATGTTGATCCCCATGCTTTGAATGAAGAACTATCTATTGTTTGTGAAAAATTGATTGAAAAATATAAGATTTTGAAAAAGAAAAGTCTAGGCCTTGAAAAAGAAAATATAAGTTTGCATTCTAGACTTAACCATGTTTTGCAAGAGAAGCTTGAGGTCTATAATGAAAGGGATTCATTGAGATCTCAACTTAAACTTGCATTAAAAGAAAATGAGTTTTTAAAATCTAAAAATGATTGTGAAACACTTTTGAAGAAAAATGAAAATTTAACTTCAAAAGTTGATTTTGTTTTAAAAGAGAATGTTGCTTTGAAAAATAAAATAATTTCTATTTCAAATGATTTAGAAGTTTGTTTAAAGAAAAATATTGTTTTGAAAAATAAGATTGATGCACATGTTTGCCATGCTAGGGTTGTATCACACACTTCACCTATTGCATGTTCCACTTCTTCCTTGATTGAAATGATATAAATATTTTAAAGAAGAGTGTTGATTGTTTGAGCTCCACTTTGAGCCAATGTGTAGTGGGTCATACACGTTTGGAAACTTTGTTTCGAAAGAAACAAGTTCCATCTCTTATGCATGCACACCCTCCACGGCATACACATGCTCCTCACGGACACCATCACACCATGTATGCTCATGTGTACACTTGTACACATTGTGGACGTAAGGGCCACCTTGTTAAATTTTGCTTTGATAGATTACATGATGTAAATTTAGCAAAGAATTTTGTTTGGGTTAGGAATGATACTAACCCCCATGGACCCAATAAGATATGGGTACCAAAGACCACCCCTCGTATTTTTGGTGTAGGTGTGGGCTCTCACATGACGTGAGAGTAGCGGTACCTTAGAGTAAATGCGTTCCGTACTTAAAGGATATTATTTGGATGCATCACTTTCAAGGGAAGTTTGGTGGAAGGACCACCTCGTTTTGGAGAACTAGAGCGGTGTCCTCCTCTGTTTTGGTATCGAATCTCTAACTCCTTATTTATTGTCTACATGCTTTTCATATCATTGTTTATAGCATGTTTTGATTTTTTTTATTACTATGAAAATGCCATGCTTATTAGATTTGTGATATACATGTTTAGTTATTTTGAGACACCCATGTTTAATATGGATAAATTCTTTTGTGTTCTCACTATTTGGTTGCTATTGCGTATATCATAGTTCTAATAACATGTGGATATTCATAATAATCCTGTTTATGTTTATCATGTTGATTTTTATCGTGTTTTGATGCTTCATGTTAAGATTACTTGTTTAGATGTTAGTTTTCATTAAAACTAGGTGTATACTTGTGCATATAATGGGCCACAAATAAATCTATATATGTTTGAGCTTGAATGCTTATTTGAACCCATTAGATGTGCTAGTATAGTCTAGTTTTGATGATTCATGTATTTTAAACTTGTATTCCTATTTTGGATTTGTTTTATGAATTTTCATTTCATGTATATGTTTATTTTGCCAAACTTTAAGATATACATGTATACCCTTTGAGTCATTTGCCTTTCATGCAAATCTATATATATGGACTCAATTGTGTTTAGGGATATGTATGTATACTTATTGTGTTGACAATTCATACATATACCTTGAAATGAAATTTGTTTTGGTGAAAATTTAGTTTTTCTTGATTTCGTGTTTATTTGTTTAACTTCATGTATATGTCTATTTTATCCAAATTATTATTATACATATACATCCATTTTGAGCCACGTGCCTTCATGCATATATCTCAGTGGACTCGTTGTGTTTGGATATGTATGTATACTTTAGTTTGTATAAGACATACATATACCTTGAAGATTAAATAATTTTGATGATTTTCATTGTTTCAAGGAATTTTAAGCTTAATTGGAAATTTCATAATGCCATGTCACACATTACTTGTACACTCACCATTTTTTAAAATATTTCTCATGAGTATGTTTTCATGAGCATGTATGAATTTTATTGAATATTGAGTGTTTTAAGTGCTATGTGATTTACATGTGTTTATGAAAATTATTTTTAGTTTATTCCTTACTTGAAGGATTTCGTACTAGTTAACAAAAATTTCCATTTTAACTAGTTTGTATTCTTCATTTTGATATGAGTTATACTATGCTTTTATTGTTATGTCAATTGGTATCATTGAATTCTTTCAATTGGTATCAAATTTGATTCTTTTGTATACTCATATGTGTTTATGTATGTATGCTTTCAATCCAATGGTATCAATGTCAATTGGTATCTAATTTTTCATACATATATGTGTTTGTTTGTGCCTACTATATTTCTATGTCTTAGAGCACAAAAATTTGTTTATGCTAAGCTTGAAAATTTCTAATGATTGATTGGTTTTCATTTGGTATCTTAATTGAGTGTTCATCTTATGATTTGTTATTCACCCCTTTATTGATGATTGTTTCTTTGTATTAAAAAGGGGGAGAAGATTTTGTTTGTTTTGGTCTTTACCCTTTGTTGATGATTGACAAAAAGGGGGAGAAAGATTTTGAGTTTATATAGTTTATATGCATGTATATGCATGTTTACGTTTTTGCATATATGATATTTTAATTGGTATCTAGATGTTTTGTTTAGAATATATCTCATTTGGTATCTAGAGCCTTTATTGTTTATGCATTATCATTCATGCATATTATTGTTTATTTGTTTATTTGTTTATGCATGAGTTAAGGGGGAGCTTCTTTGAAGCTTAACTTTAATCCATGCATATATAACTCCATGAGTTTTGTCATCATCAAAAAGGGGAGATTGTTGGCCCAAAGGCCTTCCACTCTAGTTTTGATGATGATCAACTCATGTAGTTATATGTTTACTAATAATATTGTGATTTTAATTTTAGATCATTAGCAAGATATTAGTTGATGATTAGCTTCAATAAGGAGTTTAGAAGCTTATCATGGTGATTCCGGTGCTCAAGCTTCAAGATCTTTCCTTTGCACTCGGTGGATCACGCGTTTGGGAGCAAGTCTACTTGAAGATGGAGGTCATCAAGAAGATTTAGGTATCCTAGTTTAGATAGTGTGTTTAGATCCATTTGTAAAGCTTAGTATAGTTGATATGCTCAAGTGCACAAACACACACGTTTTATGTTTGGTTTTTGGTTTTCATGAATAGTTGATCAAAACAAGTTTAATTGGTATATGTATAGTTGTTTCATTCTATACATGCATGCTTAACTTTTAAACAAACTTATTTTGACTTTCCTATTCATGTATTGAAAAATCCAAGTTTGATAAAAATACATGTTTTGATTTTTGGTAAAAATGATAAGACACAAAAATAGTTCAAATTGCTTGATAATTGAGTTGAAATTTTTATCACATGTTTATATATCAATGCAAAATGATAAAACTATTTTTGGGTATTTTTAAAAAGACTTCAAAGATTTTTAGAAATATTTTAACATGTGTTTTTTGTCTCAGAACAGTGGCTGACAGGCCAGGACGGCCGACCGCACGGGTCGACCGTACCAAGGGCCGGTCGACCCTTGCGGTCGACCGACGTGCACAAGCTTGTGCACGTTTGGCAGTCACAGGGACGGTCGACCGGGCGGTCGACCGTAACTGAGAGCAGTGCTCTCTGTTTATTTCGGTCGGCCGTGCGGTCGACCGGGTTGCCCCAACAGTCACATTTCTGACCGTTGGCGGTCGGCCGGCCGGCCGGCCGACCGCTAGGCCTGTCAGGCTGACAGATCAGCCTAACGGCTAGTTTTATTTTGGGGCTATAAATACCCAATTTCTTGGTGTTTTTAACCAAGATTTCAAGAGCCAAAATTTCTCTGATATTCAAGTGTTTTAAACAAGTTTTCAAAAGAGTTTAAGTGCCAAAAAGATCTATCTTTATTTTGTTTTAGGTTTTTGGAAAAATCAAAGAAAAGAGTATTTTGGGAGATTTGTCTTGGTTTTCATTTTTCTATCTTTTAAAAGAGTTTTCCCAAGTATTTTTCTTTGAGTTTTTTTTGTTTTCCAAACACCTAGTTTTTCAAACTTGAGCCTATCTTCTATCCTAATCTATTTAGGATCTTTTGTTTGTGGAAAAGGAGAGATTGTTTGTGGTTGAAAGAGACCACCTATTGTAAACCCTCATTATTTGGTTGCTCCCTCTTTCGTAGAGGTTGAGATTGTAGATTTGAGGTGATTAGTTTGCTCCCTCTTTGGTAGAGGTGGAGATTGGTGTTTACTCCCTCTTGGTGAGGTGGAGTTGGTTGTTGGTTTGTATCCCTCAAGTGTGAGGTGGTTTGGTTGTTGTTTGGCTAAGGGCCTACTCCTCTTGTGTGAGCTGGTGTTTGTATTGAGAGAGGAGTTCGATACTCCCTTTGTTGTAACAAATCCTCTTCGGTAGAGGTTCCCTCGGTGGGAGTATAGTGGATTAGAAATCTTACACGGTGGTGTAGGCGGGGATGTAGAGCTAGGGGCTCGAACCTCGAAACATATCTTGGCTTTTGCGTTTGATCCATTGTCTCTCAACTCTCTCTCTTACATTTGTGCAAAGCATCATTCTTCATTCATATCATTCATTGCTTGTGTTGTGCCTTGCATATTTCATATTGCTATATCTTGTATATGCTTGGTTGTTTGTGTGTGCCTCACTTATACTTAACCACAAGAGCTTCACATAGCACCTCAACCCATATCTAGGGGAATCAAGAGGAGTTAGTCCAGAGCCCTTCACGGGAAATTCGGCTACACTTGTGTGTTGTATTAAGTGTGTTGTAAAATTTGTATTAGCTTCCGCATTTAGAGCATTTAGTTCCTAGATTAGCACTTACACCTATTCACCCCCCCTCTAGGTGTGCTTTCATATACAAAGTCATAAAAGTCTACTTTGTAGTGGTTCTTATCATGTCTCATTTGAATACATGTGATTGAGATTTTGTTGAAACACTATAAGTAGGTGAGGAATTTCGTCAGATTTGAATAGTGTAATCCATGATTTAGAAATTTTGAAACAAAATACAAAACATGAACTAGTAATATTATTGTAAATTATTCTTGTTGGGAAACTACCATGTGTGGGTTACGATCATATAACTTATGGCAAAAAAGATGCGAAGAGGATTGAGCTATTAACAGTTTAAGAAGACTTACGTCAAGCATAATACATTATAATTGGGATCAAGATACTTGTAATAATGTGAATTGTGTATCTAGTAGTTCAGTTAATAACTTATACGGTAATTGTGATAAATGAGGTTATTTACCTAAAATACTTAATTGTTGCACATATTGCACTTGATTGAGAGATTCGTGAGAATCTCTAATTGAATTCTAGAACCATTGAAAGGATCTAAGCATTAGAATGAGGAGTGACACTAAATTATAATTAAATTGTGAAATGGGGTAATTCAAATAGTTTCCAACCAAATAGAGAAATTTGGATATAGGATTTTGAAATATTAGAAATAATAAAATATTTAATGGCATTTTATCATACTTTTTATCGCTCAGAACTTTCTACTGAACTATCATCTATATATGTAGAAGTTGGACTTGGAACATTTCATGACTTATCAGACTTATGTTCTTTGTGTGGCATAGCCTAAATTGACTCCTTACATATTTTGGGTGACAATCTGGATAATCCTAACGAGTGCCATAAAATGACATATGAAAAAGGTTAAGTCAAATTTAAATTCCTCAATATAGAAAGCTTGGCCTATATATATCCAATATTTTCCCAATATTTCTTTAAAGGATTGAAGCTCATGGTCGATGTCTATTCATTATTTTCTTGAGAACTCCTTCGAAAGTTCTTTCTAGATGCTCAATAGTTTGGCTTTAGATACTTCTTTGTTAGAACATTTTTTCTCTGTCTTAATTCTAAGCAGCAATTGTAGCAGGAAAAAAATAAGAAAAGAAAATTCAGATCCTATAGAAGTGCTTTTAATATAACGCTTTTCTCTTCAGTCCTTGAGCCTTATCATATTAAATTTATAACAGTTTTGCATTCTCTACTTCAGCTAGTGGTAATTGTCTGGTAACTGATTATATTCTCATAAATAGTGCACGTATCCTTCTACTTGCATTTGATATTATGTATCGCGTCTATCAGTAAAAGTGCTTTCCCTCTTTTGGTCCATGGTACCTTATTTCATATCTTATTACCTATTTTCCTCATGTGACTTTTCTGTGGCAAGGAGAAAACTTAAATGTTTCTTTTTGGAGGCATGAAATTAAGTTTACCTAACTGCACATACACCTAGCATATGATGGATACTGTAAAGTGAGTCCCATGAACTACTTCTAATATGTAAGGTACTAATGCTTGTATGACACTTGAATAGTATATGGAACCATGATGGATTTAGAAAGAAGTAGACTTCTTTTGGATGAGCCAGCTAATGAGTAGAATAATTGTGTAGTTAAATCATTGTTGCAACCATAATATAACCAGCGAAGTATGATAACAATTCTATAAAAATAATAAATCATAAATTAATGCGTCAGTTGATAATTATAAGACGTTTAGCACTATTAGTTATTGATTGAAGTATCAATAAGAAGTGTGACATCGATCCGACTGATATATATATATATATATATATATATATATATATATATATATATATATATATATATATATATATATATATATATATATCGGTCGGATCGTATATATATACATACACAAGAAATGGGTTAGGTAATGGTTTATGTCATTAAGAAGTATGGATGGGGGTGAATGTATAGTACTTATACATACACATCTGTGGTATATTATATAACATATATCGTGGATAACCTGTTAAGGATTGTTTATTTATTGTTATGCAAGAGGACTAGTGGACTGTTATTAACGTCAAAACATGTTAAGATCCTGGACCCGAATAAGTAGTATAGTTAAATCCATTCACCAAATATCCAATATGTGAACGAAGAATCATAACTATTTAAAAGAACCAATCTTATAACTAAAGGACAAGTATCGTGAATGTAACTGATGCATTGTTGATTGAATGAGAATTGTAAGTATATGTATGTTTGAATGTGTGTATGTACTTGTTAGTTACACGAACTTGATCATGTGTGATACATCAATCACATGATTGGTGATTGAAAAAAGTATATCATAATATAACTGACACTTTGTATGTTATCTTGATAGTTGATGTGTATGTGATACTGTGTTGTTAAACGAAGGAAGGGGCCAGCGGGAGCTGGTAGGTGTGAAGACGGGGTATGACATTGTGTGTTATCAAATGAAAGAAGGGGCCAGCAGGAGCTGGTAGGTGTGAAGACGGTGTATGACATTGTATGTTGTTAAAGGAAAGAAGCGGCCAGCGGGAGCTATAAGTGTGAAGACGGCGTATGATATTGTATGTTCTTATATGAAGAAAGGGGCCGACGTGAGCCAGTTGGTTCGAAGACGGGGTGCGAGATGGATCGTATGTCATAAAGTAAAGATATGCTTATTCAAAATGAATAATGTTGTATACTTGTCTTTTATGTAAGACTGTGAAACTTTGCTTTATTATTAGAAATAATGAAATATTATATGATGTATGAAAGTGTACGGGTTAATCCATGCAGTACTTGAAGTGTGCTATGATATACAATACATAAGTATATTTGGTGATATATACATTACCTGGATTAACTTATTGTGACTAGTGTACCATCGTGTATATGGTATGGAATATATATCCGTGAGATGAATTCGATAATAAACTAAGTCATTAAAGTAAAGTATTCGATACAACTAATAGATCATGCAAATTATAATGCAGAGATTTAAGTTACAACGTCACTGATCAAAAGAGTCAGGTCATTTTGCAAACCATAGAGATAGTTGGGTTGACTGTTTACTTTAATATAATTGTTTTCTTTCCTTAACTATATTCGCCTTGACATTTGAAGAAAAATATGCTTTTTTTATTCTGACATGTATATCATTCTCTTGATTTTTTTCTTCTCCTCACTGAGCTGTTGAACTCACCCCTCCATAAATTATTATGTTTCAGGTTATGGTAAGGCGAAGGCTCATTTCAAGGTTTCAAGCGCTTCGTTGGAAATTTTGTTATATTGAGACGTTTAGGAGTTATAATTTTGTGAATTTGTAAAGCTTCATGTTGTATATATTTACAATCTTATTGATGTTATTTATAGCATAAGTTAGATGACTATGATCTTGATGAATTTATTAATAAAATTGGTATTATATTGTGAAAACAGAAAGGGGTACCCTCGAGCCCATATATTATGATTGTTGAGTTGTTATATATGAATAAGTAGGCGAAGTCTAGCCGAAATTATTATTTGGAGAATAAGTAGGCCGTTGTGAGCCGAAATATTATCAGGATTGCATGGGCGATTATTGAGTTTGGTTTTCATACGTGAATTGATATTAAGTAGGCTGATGTTGGCTGAAATTATTGTGCCTTGAACTGTATATTAGGACAGCTCAGTATTTACAAAGGATGTGCTGTCGAAATTTCAAGAATATTAGATATAATTATGATAATATGCTGATTAATGTAGATGTTTATGTTAATTGAGATTTATGAGAAACTGAGACCGTTACATAAACTATTTTCATGATTTAGTTTTTATGATTGGAGTAAAACCGTGCGTGCGATGTGAGCCATGGTGTGATACGTGCGGGGGTACATAAGATAAATTCGAAAATAAACTAAAAGCTATTGAGAAAGTATTTTATGCAACTCATAAAGCCTACGTTATGTAAGAATAGAAATTTAAGAATATTAAAGAGTATCAATGACCGAAAGAATCAACCATTCCTATAAATGATTGAGAACCTTAGAAATATGTTTCGATCACCACGACTATATAGAAGTGTTGATTTCAAGTTATCTTGTCTCATTTGGAGCCTTCCTTACTATTTGGCATAATCATGTACATATTATTATATCGTATATCATTTCTTGATTTCCTCGTATGACTCTACTAATTGAGCTGTCAAGCTCACTCCCGCTCAAACTGTTATGTTTGCAGGTCGCGTTGAGGTAGGGGCCTAGCTTTAGCTGCATGGAGTTTATTTTGAATAAAACTATTCTCTTTATGTGTAATTTAATCATGTTATAATTTTGAGTATTTGTGCTTATAAATAGAATGTATTTAGATGTGGGATAGATAGTTGCTCTTGTATATATATATTCAGAGATTTATTGTAAATAGTTTCATTTCGAATTGACAGCAGAGATAGTTTTTATTGGTTAGGGATATCAAGGTATGTATTTCAAGTATGCATTATTGAGCTAATTGTGATGATCATGATAAGTTGGAGTATATGTAACTCTGTATTATTTCGTGGATGCTGAGAAGGTTACTCTCGGGCTTATGTTATTGTGTTTTCAAATAAGTAAGCGATGTCAAGTCGAAATTGTATTATTTCATTGCGTGGATGATTATTGAGTTGATGTATATATGTATATATATATGCATATGTGTGTGTGTGTGTGTGTATATAGGGCTTACTGTACCTCAGCCTGCAGGCTGAGAGAGTTTCTCAGCCTGCGGGACGTGGCTGAATATAGGCCACACATCGGTCGCAGAGTGTGGGCGCCAAAAAAAATCAAAAAATCCCGCCTAAACAATCGTGAAACAAATTGACAAAAATACCCTTTATATGACGACGGCGACTTCTAGCATTGAAAAGTAAAAAAATATTCCATGGTCGCATACTTAATACAGAATAAAGAATACCGGAGGAAACATGCTATCGTATAGCAATGCGACCTCCTCAGTACTGCGACCAAAGTCGCAAACTTCTTTCTCATTACGATGGTGATGACGAGGATTAGAAGTTTAAAAAATTGTATTTTGTTTTTTTTTAAATATATATAAATCTGTTTTCTAAAGTTAATGTGTGAATTACATTTTTTACTACTATGTCTTGGTTGAAAATGCTGTACAATTGTTACAAACCTTCATTTTAAATATTTTACGCTAAACGAATATACTGCGACCATGGACGCAGTTAATAATTATATTACTTCACCCTTATAAATTTTAAAATGAAAAGGTTGCGACATTGGTTGCAGTTGCTGGACGCAGACTTAATAAATACACTGCGACCTTGCTCACAGTTGCTGGACTTTAGTCTTAATCAACAACAACACTGCTACCTTGGTCGCAGTTTCTGACCGTAATCTTAAAAAATAAACGACCGTAGTCTTAATAAAATAAACTGCGACCTTGATCGCAGTTGTTGGTGTTTAGTCTTAATAAAATACACAGCGATCTTGGTCGCAGTTGCTGGTCTTTACTCTTAATCAACAACATCACTGCGACCTTGGTCGCAGTTGGTGGTCTTTATAAATAATCAACAACAACACTGCAACATTGGTCGCAGTTGATGGCCGCAGTCTCAAAAAATAATCTGCAATCTTGGTCGCTATTGCTGGTCTTTAGTCTTAATCAACAACACTGCGACGAGGTGACACGTCACCGCAGCAGTTGCTTAGTCGCAGTCTTTGGTCACAGTGTCGACCCTGGTCGCAGTAGTTACTGTTTACAATGTATCTTATGCGATCTTGGTCGCAGTGTCATCTATGGTCATAGTTGTTTTGTTTGCAATGCATGGCTGCGACCAAGTTCGTAGTTTATTAAAAAAAATAAATATGCTTTTTATTTATGTCCAAGCATTTATCTCCAGGCATGTGAAAATGATACAAAACGATCTCTTATACAATAAGATTGAGTGTTACAATATAGCAGTACAAAGAAGACTAAACATCAAAAAGATCCCTTGTTGACTAAGAGCAGTGGTGTTATTTAGGTCTTTTATTTATGTCCAGACATTTATCTCCAGGCATGTGAAAATGATACAAAACGCTCTGTTATACAATAAGATTGAGTGTTACAATATAGCAGTACAAAGAAGACTAAACATCAAAATAGCCAAGAAGACTAAACATCAAAAGAGCCCTTGTTGACTAAGAGCAATCTTCTTCTTGAGGTCTGGTGGCAGCAGAATCCTCCGATTCCAACTGACCCTCCAAAGTGCCGGGATACGATCTTTCGTTGATGAACATCTCTTCACCAGAAGGTTATCCAGTGAGTATGGAGTTTCCTCGATGTCACTTCTGGGGTGAGAGAGGGAGAGTGAGACCTCACAAGGTATGCTACCCACCACTATATCCACCACATCCCCCGCCGCCATACCCACTCTGACTATCCGTTATCAGCAAGCTTGACTGGTGCATCAAGTCAGAGCAGATCTCGGTGAGGCTTAAGTCCTCGTCAGGGATCATAACTTCTTCCCTTGTGAACGACGAGGACCATGACTTCTTCCCTTGTGGACGATGAGGTCTATGACTTCTTCTCTTGTGGACGAACATCGATCAAGTTCGTCCATAGGGTCATCTTCATCCATGGAGGCAGGCCCCTGTTAGAGACTCTGAAGAAGGCGGAAATTCTCAGAGCAATTGCTCTCGAAAGAAAACAGTCTAATTATGGGCTGTTAAAGGGAGAGGGTGAGCCCTATTTATAGGCAGCCCATAATAACCATAATTAATGGTTCATTAATCAGAATCGTCGGCATTAATGGTCTCCAACCGCCAGCGCCGGTTTGGCATTAAAAGACATTAACGCCTAAACCCAACGAAGAGCCGACGCGTGGACAACCGCTTCGGGAAACAACGAATGGTGCGGGGTTCGTCAACGTAGACTTGACGTTAAAAGATCTCATAAAATTTTTATGACAGGTCGCGTCTCACGGAGTGACTCCAAGTCGCATCAGACAACAGACAACTTTTCATTTTTCATTTAGATTCAAAAAATGACTTAATCCAAAAACAACACTTAATAAAACAACACTTACTTAACGTACTGCGACCAAAGTCGCAGTCCATATAATGCAACCCTAGATTGCAGTTACTGGCCATCTTTATCAATAACAACACTGCGACCTTGGTCGCATTTAACCATGTACACTGGGACCAAAGATTTTGACTAAGGTCGCAGTTTAAATGTACAATGCGACCAAAGACTCTGACTACATTATATACAAAAAAATTAATTACTTAACGTACTGCGACCAAAGTCGCAGTCCATGTAATGCAACCCTAAATTGCAGTTGCTGGCCATCTTTATCAATAACAACACTGCGACCTTGGTCGCATTTAACCATGTACACTGCGACCAAAGACTTTGACTAAGGTCGCAATTTAAATGTACAATGCGACCAAAGACTCTGACTACATTATATACAAAAAATTAAACTATAAAGTAGAATTTTATCGCAGGCTGAAAAAATTGATCTGAAAAGATTTTATATTTTCAAAAAAAATTTTATCGCAGGCTGAAAAGGAGAAACTAGATCTTTCAAAAAAGAGGTAAAGAAATAGGGCGAAAAGTAATTTATATCCTATAAAGAGCGGCAAAATAAAAGGGGGAAAAAATAATAATAAACAATAAGGAAAAGTTATCATAAGGGGTATTTGGTAATTTAACTTCTACCTAAAAGCGGGCCGCAAGTCAGTGAGGTGACAAATTGAGCCACGTCACCGCAGGCTGAGAGAGTACTCTCAGCCCGCGGGCTGATATACATTTTTCTCATATATATATATATATATATATATATATATATATATATATATATATATATATATATATATATATATATATATGTGTGTGTGTGTGTGTGCGCGCGCGCGCGCATTTGAATTGAGATAAATCATGTGGGCTGAGGTTGATATATGTTGTATTTAGGACAAGTGACAAATACAGATGAGATACTATCGAAATTTTAAGAAATTAGATATGATTATGATAATCCATTGGATAATATAGATATTTATGTTAATTGTGGACAACTAGAATCTGAGACCGTTACAAATATAATGCAGATTGCAGATCATTATACTTTCTCTCACAGATGATAGAAATTTATCTCTGATTCTTAGTGGCTGGAAAATGAATTATCTTAAATAAGCTAGAGTTTTTCGCCTATACAGAATTTTCAAAATACGCCGCGGGTAAAAAAAAAAAATTAGTCCCCAAAAAATTTTGTATATAAAATAACCAATACCAAAAGAATATATATGGAATATAGAATCCGCATGTGCCCTCACTTCGTGCAAGCACTCCGCTCTACTTCAGTTATGAAAAAACCTTAACCACGAGTTAACTGATAATAGAGACTAGGATACAGGACAACCCAACTATAACCTTTTCAATACCATAAATATGAATTGGTCTTACTGATCTTTAAAGCTAATACTATGATTTTAATTATCCTGCTAGTGAATGTGAGTCCAAATTAAATCGAGTCGTAAAGTCTTATTATTTTATATTATAATTATAATAAAGACAAAAAACATATAATTAGTCGGGCGTTTGGGGACATAAGCTGAGATAATTAATTGTTAATCTAAGCACACACATTATGCATGGGTGATATTTATTGGATTCTAATGATGTTACATAGTGATTAATTACGTACATTTCTTTTTTATTTTCCCTTATTCTTTAAGGAAAACTTTATAGCTTGCCTGAGCAAGACTCGAATCTTGAATAGGTCTCCTACAAAATCCTGCACCATTCTAAAAAAAATGTTTATTGTGATACAATGTGACTCACATGTTCCATTTTTTGGTATAAACAAATTGTTTCATACAAATTTGTATATGACGTAGGTGCTATATGACAACTTTTTTCTTCTTCCGTATTTTAGTGAGACGCTAATATTACTTTCATTCAATACATACTTTAAATTTTTTTTTTTTTTTGAGTAAATTTAAAATTGGTTGGATTCATCTCGCCCCTCTACCAGTATGGCAGTATATAAATGAAAGTTTTTTTTTTATAAATGCTATAGTAACATATTTTTGAACTCGGGACTTTCTTGTTACGAGTCATATATCTTGTCAATTCTTTGCAAATTTTCTTTCAAGGGTCACTCTAATATATATTAGAAATTAATTTACATCTATAAATGATGATCAGATAAGACAATTATTATATTTCAAATATTATTAAAATAATTATTGTAGCACAGTAATAAAACCTCTTTGCAGTGAGTAAGAAATATGGAATTCAAATTTCCCTTATACCATACTACAATTTATATTACCAGAAAAAAAAGGAAACAATAATGGATTGAATCTCAAGTTAAAGTCTTAAAATGATAATGGACCAGTAATGAATCCATCATATTTTGTGTCATTGTTAATTGATAGGTTACTAAGAATTCAGTGCATGTGATCGATCACCATCATGCAGGATTTTGATGCATGCTGCATGTTGATTTTGTTAACGTATTAGGTGTTTTGTAGCCAATGAAGGGGAAGCATCAAGTCTCCAATAATGCATTGTATTTTTGCACAAGAAACGTACAAAATATAGCTGCAAGTTGGTGATTGGTCACATAAAATATACATATATAGCATAGGACCATGCATGGGGCAATGACATGTTCCTGCAACAGAGACTCGCGTGGATACAATGCCAGCTGGGGCTTGCAAAATCCAGGCTGGACGCTGAGTGAAAAAGCATGCCAATTATGAGAAATAAAAAATGAAAAATGAAAATAAAAATTAATTCCCCACTTATATTTAAGACCCATCCCATGAATTAATGCTTTTGATAGATATAACATCTTTTGTCTTTGATGTGAGTAATTCCTTAAAAAAATTAATCCGCGTATCAAAATAATTGAGTGAGTGTAATAAAATTACAGAAAAGTTAACGCAAATACAGAGAATTACTTGAAATTTAATGAGAGAAAGCCACGGAGAGAAAGATTCCACTATAATAATGAAGATTACAGTAGTGTTTTCTGATGTGTTAGGGTTTCTAGGCTCAATTTTTTGTCCCCTTCCGCATTGGAAGGAATTTATTATTTATGTATGTTGTGCCTGTTGGATAAGGCTGCAGAGTTCAGCTCGTTTTAAATACTTAACTCTTTATCTCAGAGGCGATTTAGAGTTATACATCCGGCTTAGAATTGATTAGGTGAGAGTGCATCTTTCTCTGATTCTCTCCATCTAATTGTTTATGCGGTTGATCAGTTCCCGAGAACTGTCGATTTCAAATAAGAATTTGGCTTATAGAAAGAGATTCTTATAACTGATTCTATCTCCTCATTCTACTATATAAACCGCTCGGGGTTTGAACCGCATGGGCACTCTCGGTTAGAGGTTCTGAAAGTGGTCATGTGTCGCTCGCCTGTCTGGTGCTGAATAGACACGTGGTGTGATCTCGAAAAGATCGGAAGCTGACCATTACAGACTTTTAAATAGGCTGATAAGTTATACCCACTTTTCAGTATGACATTTTATTCCCTTCAAAATATAAAAATTAAAAATAAGAAGGTATAACATTTTTGTTTCTTAAGCATGGTACCAGATAGGCATGTATATTAGATTATATCTAGTATTATTTTTGGACCTTTCGTTGTCTTTTATTCTTATAGTTATACAATCACAGTTATTCAACCGGAGAAACTACAAATGCGTAGGATCACAATCTTGTTAGTTGTTCCTTTTGAAGCAAAGCGGTTGGAAATAATCCTCCACGTTCCGTTAAGAAGTAGATACATCATTCATAAATAGAAAAATATAAAAGGCCCCTCTCCTCACGAAACAGACAAATATTGTCGACATTAATCATGAAGCAACAGTAAGAGTAGGCTGGCGGCAAGAAGTCGGAGATCCCTGTCGTCAAATAGAAAGACAGGACAATAATTATAATGAAGAAGAAAGTGATAGGGGAGAGAAGGCACATTCGCGTCATGAAAAATCACTGTCATTAAGATTGATTTCACCTTCTGAGTAGTGCACCAGGTTCATGATCATCTACCCCTAATGATACAACAAGAAGTCTTGCCTGTTAGCTCTCGCGATGTGCACTCAACGTTCAGACTAGTTGTTACGAGAACTGCCTCCTGACAGAGAAAAGAAGATTGTGATAAAACTCAAAAACTCTTACTGAGAACGAAATATGAGACAGAGGAGATTCTCTTTTGTTGTGTATTTTTTTGAAAGGAAAATGTTATATTTATAGTCTTTCAGAACTGGAATATGTTTGAACCTCCGCTTTAGAAAAATCCCAAGATACCCAAACGTGCAGGTTATTGCGAGATACGGAAACATGCGAGTCGTCCACCACTCACGATCATGATCTCACCTGACTCGCGGATCTCGTGATCATGATAGCAAAATAAATAACAAATAAAAAAATATTATAAAAATATAATTATATTTGAGTGGCAAAACATAGGTCAACGCGGGCACACCCACGAGGCTCTAAATCTAAATTTGCACCCCATGTGCGTGCATACATACCTGATTAAAGGGTTTTCAGCTTAAGCCCATATTTCATTAGGGTGAGTCGCACCACGTACGTATACAACCCCACACTAGATCATATGTGAGGGATGCACATGTTTCATTATAAACTTAATGAAGTTTGGTGTTCCACAGACTAAATAATATTGCTTTCAAGTGCTCATTCTACTATTCAAAGTTAAAATTTAGATTAAAAAAAAACCAACAATTACTCCCTCGGGTTTGAAATGTCCATTGCTCCTTCCTCATGATCACCATCATCCGTGGAAGCATCTGAGTGTACTAAGTCAGGAACAGTGCATCGTATGATTTTGCTTTATTTTCAAGAAGAAATAATTATCCAAGAAGATTCAATTAAATTGAAGAAGACGGTGATTAGAAGCAGAAGAAACAAATAAAGTTGAAGCAGATCAGTTGACTGTATAGTCGACTCATGTTCAAACCAGTTGACTATACAATCCAATAGATAGACACAGATAAAGAGAAGATTACATTTAGTCGATTTATAGAGCAACTTGTCGACTAATTTGCCATTCTGAGCGTAAATAGAGGCGGTGCCAATTTTTTCTGGTGAAGTTCGAGGATTCAGATTTTATTTAATGAAGATTTATTTTTAAAGTTTAAAATGTCTAAAATTCTTCTACATCAAGGAGTTCAACTCCAAATAGAAACGATCAAGATTTTTCAAGCATCCGACGGCCCAGATAATCTCATATTCCAAAAAAAATTGCATTTGAAATTCTATAAATAATGGTTATAACCCAGTAGATTGTATCTTGAAGAAGATTATAAGAAGCCAAGTTAAAGAAAGAGGAAGATGGCGGTGCATAGAGAGAATGTATATGCCTATAATCTTGTGGGATTCAAGGAGAAGGTGAATACTTTTGAGAGAATCAAGAGTAATGTTAGATCTTTTGTACCAAATTTATAAATAAAACTCTCTCAAGTTTGGGACAAGTTTGGACCGAACGACGTTAAATCTCTTAATTATTGTTATTACTCTTTTGTCTTTATATTGCTAGTTTGCTCTACAATAGTTTTTTTTTTTGTGCAAGTATTATCATATTGCCACTTTCCGCAAACATAGATCCCAGAAATAACAATTGGTATCAAAGCATATCAATTTTTACCTACAATTGGTATCAGAGTTGAAGGCTGAAAAAAGGCGATAGGTCAAAATTGAAAGTTTTGCGACAAGTTTGAGTTCGAGAAGTTCAATGATAAATGAAACTTTAGTTTATGATAAAAGAGGGTGAAGGTATTACTTGTGCAACAGGGTCTTCACAAGACCTTACAGGAAAAGTCAGTAAAACCTGTAAGTACGTCAGATGAGGATTGGGAGGAGATGGATCTGAAAGTGGCAACCACGATCCAATTATGTCTCACAGATGAGGTTACGTACAACGTGATGAATGAAGAAATAGCTATAGGTTTGTGTTCAAGGTTAGAAATATTGTATATGACAAAGCCTCTCTAACAAGTACTTCAAGAAATGCTACACATTAAAAAAGAAACAGTGGTGTTAGAACATCTGAATTTCTCAATAAAGTCATCAACGAGCTGCTAACTGTTGATGTCAAGATCGATGAGGAGGACAATGCGTAATAATTTTAAGTTTGCTTCCACCATCATACGATCATATCGTAACCACCATACTCTATGGTAAGAAAACTCTCATCTTGGAGGAGGTTACGTTAACTCTATTATCTAATAAGATTAGAAAAATACCAAATCAAGTTGAGCAGAAAGAATCAGATTTGTTGACTATGAAAAAAAAGAGAAATGGAGGAAGAAAAGCTTGGGTTTGTCAAAGGCGTATTACTTTTGTCAATAAGGTCACTTGAAAGAAGGACTACAAGTATTAACAAGAGCGATTGAAGAAAAATGGACAGTCTGTGAAGGCAGATGTTGCAATGAGTAGTGTTGATACTGAAGTATTCATGACTTCCCACGTTGAAGACAATACTTCTCCAGACAAAAGTTGGATATTTGATTATGGTAGTAGGAACCATAAGGTGATGTTCAACTCCATGGTTGGAAAGAAGAGAAGTATTGTCAAATGATGGATGGCTCAGCTTGCGAGGTCATCAGTACTGAAAAAGTCAATTATACATGCAACGAAGGAATGATGCGTGCTCTTGAGGCAGTCTGGTATGTCCCTCAGGCACAGTAAAATCTAATATCCATAGGATTTCTCGATGAAGAAGGATGTCAGATCCAAATACAATAAGGCGTCGTCGCGATTTGCCAAGGAGACGGGGTAATCCTGAAAGGAGAGAGTGTGGATGGATATACAAGCTGAAGGAAGAAAACTCAATTTAAAGTGGAGTTTCAGAGATAAGCTTTAAAGGGAGCTCATTACGAGGTAGAGCTTCAAGGAAGACTGTAATGAGATGTGAACATGGTCAAAATGTTATAGGAAAGAGAACTGGTGCATTCGGGCGAGGTCCGAGATGACCCAAAGTATGGCGATGAATCAACCAAAGGCCCCATGAAGAGGGTCAAGAGCAAAAGGCATAATGGTACAGTTATCATAAAGAAAAGAATCAATGTAGTAATCAAAATTTTCAAAGTGCTTTGCTAAAAGCTTGAAAAGCAAGTTAAGGTGGATACTGTTAGGATTTTGCCTTATTTTCAGAAAGATATGATGGTCCAAGAAGATCCAATTGAATTGAAGAAGACGTTGACTTGGAGTAAAGGAAACAAATCAAGTTAAAGCAGTTTAGTCGACCAAATAGTCAACTAATGTTTAGACCGGTCAACTAGACAGATACAGAGAAGAAGAAGATTACAGTTAGTCGACTTATAAAACCTACTAGTCGACTAATCTGAGGACCAGTCTGAGGACCAATTGACTAGTCTGCTATTCTGAAGTATAAATAGAGGCGGTGCGAGTTTTCTTTTTCTAGTGGAGCTCGAATATGATTCAGATTCTATTCAATATGATTCAGTTTCTAAAATTTAAAGGATGTAGATTTTTTCTAGATCAAGGAGATCAACTCTTAATAAGATTGATCAAAATTGTTTAAGCATCCGACGGCTAAGATTATCTCATAGTCCAAATAGGATTTGCATTGTAAATATCTATAAATAAAGGTTGTAATCCAGTAGATTGTATCCTGAAGAAGATCAGAGAAAATCAAGTTAAAGAGAGAGAAAGGTGACGGTGCATAGAGAGAAGGTATACTCTTATAATCTTGTAAGATTTAATGGGAAGGAGAATACTCTTGTGAAATTAAGGGGAATGTTATATATCTTATACCAAGTTATTAATAAAACTCTCTCAATTTCTCTTCCCATAGACATAGGTCAAGTTTAGGCAGAACCACGTTAAATCCTCTTGTTATTTTTATTACTCTTTTATCTTGGTATTGCTAGTTTACTCTACAATGATTTTTCTTTTGCAAGTATTATCATATTGTCACAACCGTAAACATTGATCCCGAAAATAATAATTGATATCAAAGCATATCAATTCCGCACTACACAACGGACCTGGTTATTACGACGTCAACCAAGCGGTTATTTGTTTTGGTGGAAGAGAGGGAAGACAGAAGGAAGAGGGCTCTCTTCCTTATTTCATTGTTTGTTTTGTGGAGGAAGAGGGCCTCTTCCTCCACGCTGGTCGCCGACATTGCAGAAGAAAGGGAAGAGAAGAGCATTTTTTCCCCTTAAAAAAATGAGCGGAGAGAGCCTGGGCTCGCAAATGAAGGCCAAAAAAAACTCTTTTTTAATTCCTTCCTGCCCCCATCTCCTTCCTGCACTGGCGAGGACTCGCAAAGGATGATGACGAGGTCATCGACGTCACAGAGGACAACGACAAGAACGATACAACGGAGGGCGGCAATTTTTTTGGGCGTGGGCAGGGTTTGGGTTTTTTTAAATTATTTTTTTGGATTTTTTTAAAAGTTTTTTCCTTCTATTTTGCCAAAACAAATAAGAGAGAAGAAGAAAAAGAGGCACTTTTCTTTTTCATTTTTTCTTCCTCTCTCCTCTTCCTTCTTCTCTCTCTTCCAAAATGTCTAACAGGCCCAAAAATACTACTAATTCTATTCAAGAATAGTAATGCGTTTTTTGATCAAAATTTTGTCCCAAATTAGTACTCTATTTTAAATCTCAATGTTATTTTTACTATTATCAATGTTACTTTTATCATTCTCAATATACTTTATCATTCTCAATATTTTTTTTCTCATTCTCAATATAAATTTTATCATTCAAATTTTAACTCCGCACAAATTTTTAATGTTCATGTCCGATCAAAAATAACAAGTAAATTGGACGAAAGAGAGTACGAATCATCTCTGAGACAATTCACAAGAAATCAAAATCAACCTCTTGACTTGTGACAATGAACCATCAGTTGATTGTTTGGTATAGAGCCGAGCTTATCATCTTTTGAACCAGTTGTGTACTTGTCTTGGGTGCTTAAGTTGTTCTTTTCAGACAAGAGATAATACACGAGTTTCTTGAATATAAGCCGCATAAAGTACGGCTAAGTAAATGGTAAGTAGATGAGCAATGAAAATGCTTGTACTAGAAGAAAAACTTAGCCCACAGGCTTAAATAATTATGAAGGGTGGCCCTATCATCAGGGAATCTACTGGATCCTGTCCTCCCAGATCATCACGTAAAACAATATGTCAAACTTGTTTGTGGGGCACTTTCTAATATTCAGATTTGTAGTCATTAATGGCTCCAATTATTTCCCTCGTCTTTAAGTCCCTCTCCCTCTCCTTCCTCCTACGCCCATCTCTTCCTCCTCCATGCCTTCTTCTGCTCTGAGAAAAATGGAGGAGAGCGATGGCACGGGTTCTTGCAGCCGTTTGCTTTCTAAGCTGACGATCATCGGTATCGTTGCTGGGATTACCGTCTTCCTGTTGGTTGACAATAGTTGGATGCAAGGTCGGAGAATTAGTTTCCTTCTGTACTTCATTTCTTTTGATAGAACTCATACATACGTGCTAGTTATAATAAATTTAGAGTCTTCTATTTTTTTTTTTAAAATTACATACTTTTTCTTTTTTTTATTATCCATTATTATTTCATATTGATTGTTTGCTTGTTTCTTTCTTTTCCTAGCAGTAGCATAAAGGAGTTCCTTGAGAAATTGCACGTAGAGATTTGGAAATGATGTCCTCTCTTGATTAGATATCACCCCTTGATTTTAACTCTTTATCTGAAATTGTTTTGTTAAGATTGGAAGTTTTATCTATCAAAGAAGAAAAAAGAGAAAAAAGAAAACTGAATCTCTTGATTAACAAACCGATCAGTTAAGCTTTACGTGGTTGTTCAAAAGATTATAAATATTTTTGATAAAACAGCTTGAGTGTCGTTTCCCTTGAGAAAAGGAAAATATTTTTGATAAAACTCATAATATATGTTGTAGTTTTAGAAATAAGTACAACTTTTTAGTTTTTATTTTTTTTCTGTTGTTGGGGTGTAAGAAATGGAGTGTGTTTTCATGCATGATAGATTAAGGGACATGTCACATGTACCATGATTAATTGATAAAAAAACATTCTTGAAAGAGACTAAACAGTTATAAAACTATTTGGAAGGTGTTATTTAATTTGTCTCCTAATTAGTTAACATCTACTTAACATAGAATCATTGGATTCCTTGTTTTAATTATAAGATGTTGAAAGCTGGGCCTTTACTTAATTAGTGTGATTTGGGCAGCTCCATTTTTAATCAATATGTAACCCATGTTAAGTGTTCTTTTGCGAGAAAACGTGGACAGCTCCACCAAAGTTTCATTAATTGGGAATACATCGTAGTTAAGTTATATGGCTGAATTATGAATTTCGGCAAGCAAATTATTCAATATATTATGTTTTAGTTTTATTATGCTCTCTTTAAAGAGATAAAGTCTAGTTTCACTTTTATTAAAAGAAAATATTTTCTTTTAATATAAAGTAGGAATATATTAATTTTCACATCCATCGGCCCATGTCATCATCTTCAACGTGTTCTGGTGTCTAATCTTGTAATTTAGTCTACAATGAGAAGTGGGTTTTTTTTTAATGCCAGGTGACAACTGAGAAAAAATAATTTATGGAAAACTTTGTATTCCAATGTCTAAAAAGTTATTATTTTAACAAAAGTATTTATTATTTTAAAAGAACTAAATTTTCTTAATAGACTTTTGAAATTGAATAATCTCCTCAGTAAAAAAACAAATTTCTCTTTGCGTGTTCAACCAAAAGAAAAAGAAAATGCCAAAGAATGCTGATAGTTACGGTCGGAAAAATTAATAAGAAATTAGAAACTAAAATATGATCAACATATATTGGCGGGTACTTTATTAACTATTAAATACTAACTAAAAGTGGGTTTTTTTCTGTTATTTTTTTAATACAAACAAAGAAAGAAAGTGATGAGATGGTTAAAAAATTGAAAAACTAACATACGGGTCGTATAACAATACAACAGAGGAAAGTGAGTTTTTTTATATTACATGTGCAAAGTGAGTTTTGAAAAAGAAGAGAAAAGACTAAAAGTAAAATTGTATGTCTACAAGATACCTCTTATACTTATAAAAACAATCTAAAAGGGATATATGACATTATGAAGATATTGTTTTATCAGTAAAGGATGATTCTTTCTTGATATTCTCTAGGGCCACTTATATGTCCACTGCAGCAAAAATTTTCCTGATATATATCACTGCACACAAGAACAAAGAAGAAAGTTAACCAAAAATGTAAACTTAAAAAGAGAATTACTTATCGTCTCTCCCCAGCAACGACGCTAAAATTTGATTGAGTTGAAATCTGTACACAAAAAGTACAGAATTTCAAAACTTAAAAATAGAATATGCAAGTACTCAATATTACCGCTATAGCAAGTGGCTATGCAGGTCGTGATCCACAAGGAGGGACTAGCGATGAAAGCTTTTTTAACAAGTTCTCTTTTAAGTCACAATCAATGGTTAAATATCTTCTTTTAGTTCATTAAAATAAAGGGAAAAATAAGTTACAGTTTAGTTAGAAAGAAAGTGGTAGATTGAGAAGGTGGAGAAAATAGAAAATGGGTTTATACAAAGAAATTAAAAAAGACTGATAAAAGAGTTTGGAGATTGTGGTGGTGGTGATCTAAACTAAAATTAAAAGAAAAGAATGTTAAAACCTAAAAAAACTTACTTACCTCTTCGGCGCCTACTTACCTTTGACCCTTATCGACGATGCACTTTTGTTTGAAGGTGAGCGAAGTATGACAAATAGGATCTTCTCCATTTCTGATTTACACTATGAAATGAAGGGACAAGCTACACTACCATAGAAATGGATATCCATCACCATGAGCCATCAACGGCACTTGCAAGGGTAAGGCAACTTCGAGGCTATCGGAGTCATTTGGATTCACAAATACAGAAGAGGGAAGCAAACAAAAACAAGAATAGAAAAGAAAAGAAAATTTCCATTCGATTCAAATAATAATGAAAGAAAGATTACTTACACCGGTATCACCCTCAGTACAAGTTTGTTCTCATTCCTCCATGAAAATCTCCTCTCCTCTCAGTTACATAAAGAAAATAAAAATTACATAAAAGAAAACTAAAAAGCTAAGTTACAAACTACAGAATAGCCTAAATTCTACTCTTTGCTTTTTCATTCCCCTTTGCCTTTGAGATTGCAGGTATTTATAGGAGAAATAAAGAGGGTAAGGGAGTACAAAGATAAGGAAAGCTGTCTATTTCTGAATTTGAATCCTCCCCTTATCTCCAAATTTGATTTGATGTGGATATTCAGTTCTGATCTGCAGCTTGTTGGTGTATTGATTGCTGAATATAACTTATCAAATGACAAAATTAAAAATAGTGATCAACTTAAGAGTTGTAGACCTTTAAGTCTTCTTTCTGGATCATCTTGAATCATCAGATTTGAGTTTCGGTAGCGAAGGTTATGATTCAAATACTAAAATGTATTAAGTCAGAATCTGAGTCAAAATTGCTTCATCTCATCCGTTGATCTTCTCTCTATCCATTTATCCCTTTAGATTTTGAATTTGGACTCTGTATTTGATGTTATTTTCGGTTAATCTTTAGCTTTAACCACTTGATTCACCAAAAACTGAATTTAACCAACTGGACTTAGGATCATCTCCTCTAACCAAATAGATCTAGTAAGTCTAAATTTAACTGATATTTATTTGATTTTAACCTCTTTTTTCCATGGTTATCTTCTGCAAAATAGACATTTAAGACAAGAAATTTAAATTTATTACATGATAAATGTGAAAATTTAATAAAGAATAATGCAATAAATGTATGCAATCACACCTCCATACCTATCTTTTGCTCGTCCTCGAGCAAAACAACAAAACTAAACCAAAGATTATTAGACCACTTTCGCAGGTCATGCGATTGCACTGAGCATGTGCAACAAGCCGTTAAACCTCTAGTTTTCTCCTAGAGGACGAGTTTTGTTTCGTGAGGGTTTTCAGTAGATTACACCTACAAAATCCATAAAGAAAGAGAAAGAAAGTATTAGTATTTTGAAAACACATTATGAAATAGAAAAATATTTGAAATACTATTGTAAAAGTTTAAGTAATCTATAAGTTATAAGAAAACTGAATTTTTCATTCCTAAACTTAGTCTCTATTCAAAAATTTGTTATCAATCAAAGTAAGGAGTCAAATTGTACTTCTTATCTAGTCTATTACTTTACCCTAAGTCATAAACACCTTCGTGACATGAAATTTTGGCTAAAGGGTTCTTTAACTCTAACTCTTATGCCTTATTTATTTATTTATTTTTGTGATATTATTTCTTAATTTTATTAGGCTTTCTAATCTGCCCATATAACGAGCTTTTAATCGGTGACTCCCAAACCGAACAGTCTTAAGCACCGAGTGAGAAAACATCTCAAGGACTTAAGAACTCGAGCAAATAAGGCCACAAAACTAAGAATTTTATTATATGAACATCTTTTAAGCGTGAATATTTATACTTTATGAGGCACAAATACCCAGCTTAATCAGAGGATTTTTATATGTATATTTTTTCTTTTTCTTCTTTTCTTTTCTTTTTTAATAAGGCATAAGAATCTTTGGTTTTTTTGAACCCTAAGTGTGTAAGTGTATAAAACATATTATCAATGTAAAAAATCAAGATTAAATTATTTTTCCAAATTTTCTTTCTAACCTTGAAGATCAAACAAATAATCTTATTTTGACCAAGTATAAGAAATCCTAATTATGATTCTCCTATTCCTTAAAATTAACTTAATTTCTTATAAAAAATGTCAAAATATTGCTCTCTTTTCAAAAAGTTTTTTTTGAAGAAAGAAAAATGTTAATTTTTTATTTTAAATAAAAAGAAAACCTAAGTTACGTTAGAACCCTCCCCCACACCTATCTCATGCATTGTCCTTAATGTATGAACTAATGCATAGATGCATGAAAAAGAAGAAAGGGAACGAAAATATTACTTTATGGTGGTGGTTCTGGTGGTGGTCTTATTGGGTCAAGCGTTGCTACCCAATTAAAATAATGTGATGGTTCATGGAACCCACCTTTATTGACCTATTTTCTATTTACATATTTACAGTCCACAATATGAATAGGATCATGAAAGATCCTATCGTTAAACTTACTCCCTTTACATGATCAGTCCTGAAAAATTATCACAGAGTCATCATGGTCTATACCTATGTCCAACAAAAGAATGTGACTTGGTGGAATAGTTGACTTGGGCTCAGAATGATATGTTCAGAAATCAACACTAACTCGGAAAAATCAACTTTGAGCTCGAGAGTTAGTTTTTCTTCAAGAGTTGAATTCAAGTCCAATAATTGAAATTCACATTTTTTAACCTACCAATATAATGTGATTATTCAAAATTGGTGATTCTATTTTTAGATTTATGAGTACAGGAATAAATGTTGGCTCAGAAAGTAGGTCTAAATTGGGTAAGAATACTGAAGTTAACATAGATTCGAAAATGAAAACTGAATCACAAAGTTAGGGATTGGGTTCACATTCATGATCAAGTTCAATCTCATTAAAATAAAAACTTGCCAATTCGTCAATTCGTCAATGTCAAGTTCAAGGTTTTATGGTGAAATTGAATCTTGATCAAAGTCTTCAAGATACCATGATTCTTGGTTCTCATTAATATGGTTAGAAGTATCGAGAATAGTCAAAGATTGGGTAGGGAGAGTTTCCTTATCCTACGCATGTTTTTCAATCTACTAAGTCTTACTTCTATCATATCAAGTGGATTACTGTCGCATTGAATCATGAATTCCATACTCTTTTCTAAGTCGACATGTTCGTCTTGAAAAATGGAGTAAGGATCTGTTACTTGAAAAGTTTGACTGGATTTTGAGTTTTCTAAAATTTGAATTCGTCGTTCAAGCTCGTCTAAGGCTTCCATCCTCTTTTCCCAGTCAAATAATTCTTCTAATGGTTGTTTAGGAGGAGTATATGAAGCTGGATATTGGTAAGGTGGTTGACAATATGACTCGAGGGAGTTGTATCCCTATTGACTCTGTGAAGAGTAGTGATGATTTTTTCATTCTTGTTCATAGTATTAGGATTAGGGCATGTATTGATTCAGATTAGACCAATCTAGCACACTAGGTTAGATAAAGTTATGATATATCGGGTTGATAATATCTGAAAAAGAAGTCAGGGTGTAACATGGATTACCATTAAAATTGAAAAAATTATTGTTATAAGCCATATCACACAAGAATTATCAAAATCAAATAAAGAAAAATAAACAAATAAACATACAAATAAAAAGAAAAAAAATCTAATCTAAGTTAGGGTAAATCTTAGACCTAGACGACTCCTAACTGGTTAGACTGTCCACGGGGGGTATATTACTGAATCTGACCACAAGTTAATCAGGCAGGTAGGGCAAGATCAGTGGGAGGTATCCGTGCATAAGCAACATGCCTAATTATGCCAAACCACCAACCTGCGGGGTTTCGCCCCTCAATCCCTAACCTTAAGACACCAATTTGGTAAGAGTCAAATTCAAATCAACTTCCCCCTTAGGTCAGTCTCCTATATGAGTCCGAGATATCCCTAGGGCCAACGTCTACTCAGTTTTAGCTAGGCTTAGGTTAGTGCGTGCATGGAGATAGTTTGTGGGCTAAGGAAGGGTAATGACTTTTCCACCTTATCTTGATTTGAGTTTTGCCCTTAAAATTGATTGTGCAAAGTGTGCAAGATATAGAAAAGTAACATTCAACAAGCAAATAATCACCCAAGAATATTTCCTAAACTATATGTTATACTTACGTACCTTGTCTCCATCTATCTTCAACAATAATTGTAAAAGAAACGTAATTAGAAAAATGCCTAGAATACAAGTCTAAACGTTTTTTAAGTAATTAACAAACATCATTTTACTGTTGAGGTTAGAAAGTATGTACAGTGAGTTAATCAAGAAAATAAATGGCTGCAGAAATTATCTTTGCAATTCAGCCAACCTACAAAAATACATGTTAGTAGTTCGCTCAGATTGCCACTGGAATGTAGCAAATCTAAGGGCGTCTGGACTCTGCTTTCTTGAGCAGAGTACAGGGCCACTTATATGTCCACTGCAGCAAAAATTTTCCTGATATATATCACTGCACCCAAGAACAAAGAAGAAAGTTAACCAAAAATGTAAACTTAAAAAGAGAATTACTTACCGTCCCTCCTCTGCAACGGTGTCAAAATTTTATTGAGTTGAAACCTGCACACAAAAAATACAGAATTTCATAACTTAAGAATAGAATATGCAAGTACTCAATACTACCACTATAGCAAGTGGCTTTGCAGGTCGTGATCCACAAAGAGGGACTAGCAATGGAAGCTTTTTAACAAGTTCTCTTTTAAGTCACAATCAATAGTTAAATATCTTCTTTTAGTTCATTAAAAGAAAAAGAAAAAATAAGTTACAGTTTAGTTAGAAAGAAAGTGGTAGATTGAGAAGGTGAAGAAAATAGAAAATGGGTTTATATAAAGAAATTAAAAAAAGAGTGATAAAAGAGTTGGAGATTGTGGTGTTGGTGATCTAAACTAAAATTAAAAGAAAAGAAAGTTAAAACCTAAAAAAAATTACTTAACTCTTCGGCGCCTGCTTACCTTTGACCCTTATCGACGATGCACTTTTATTTGAAGGCGAGCGAAGTATGACAAATAGGATCTTCCTTATTCCGATTTATATTTGAAATGAAGGCACAAGCTACACTACCATAGAAATGGATATCAATCACTATAAGCCATCAATGACACTTGCAAGGGCAAGGCAACTTCAAGGCTATCGGAGTCATTTGGATTCACAAACACAGAAGAGGGAAGCAAACAAAAAAAGAATAGAAAAGAAAAGAAAACTTCAATTCGATTCAAATAACAATGAAAGAAAAGATTACTTAACCAGTGTCACCCTCAGTACAAGCTTGTTCTCATTCCTCCATGAAAATCTCCTCTCCTCTCAGTTACATAAAGAAAATAAAAATTAAATAAAAGAAACTAAAAATCTAAGTTACAAACTACAGAATAACCTAAATTCTACTTTCTGCTTTTTCCATTCCCCATTGCCTTTGAGATTGTAGGTATTTATAGGAGAAATACAGAGGGTAGAGAAGTACGAAGATAGGAAAAGCTGCTATTTCTGAATTTGAATCATTCCCTTATCTTCAAACTTGATTTGATGTGGATATCAGTTCTGATCTGCAGTTTATTGGCGTATTGAATACTGAATATAACTTATCAAATGACAGAATTAAAATAGTGATCAATTTAAGAGTTGTAACTCTTTAAGTTTTCTTTCTAAATCATCTTGAATCATCAGATTTGAGTTTTTTGTAGTGAAAGATATGATTATAATACTAAATATATGCAGTCAGAATCTGAGTCAAAATTGCTTTATCTCATCCATTGATCTTATCTCTATCCATTTATCCCTTTGGATTTTGAATTTGGACTCTGTATTTGACGTTATCCTCGGTTGATCTTTAATTAAACCACTTGATTCACCAAAAACTGAATTTAAATAACTGGATTTGGGATCATCCTCCTCTAACAAAATAGATCTAGTTAAATCTGAATTTAACCGATATTTATTTGATTTTATCCTTTTTCTCCCAATGATTATTTTTTTCAAAATAGACATTTAAGATAAGAAATTTAAATTTATTACATGATAAATGTGAAAATGTAATAAAGAATAATGCGATAAATGTGTGCAATCACTCTTCACCTCTACGTAAAGTCCAACTCTTCATCCTTACGTGAAGTTCAATCAGCTTCTCGAGAACCCAAATACACCATATAACTTCATACGGGTTGCATCACCAAATGGCTGCGCCTTTACGGCTGCCTACGTACCTTGCCCAAGGGATCAGCCAACCGTTGTTCATTGAAATGTGAGCACTTGTTATTGAATCTTCAAAAGCAAACCTACCTTACTGAGTCATATGAATCTCCTCACTACCGTCATAGAGAACAACAACCTTCAACTAGAGCTTGTCGCGGTCACAAGCTTGAGATTCATACTTCTTCACACACTTTCGTGATTTTATCTTGGTTCCAATTGCTGCAAATAATTTGACATTCTCATAATATCTTCAACCTGTTCAGCATCAAAACTGGCTACATGATCTCCACCCGGTGTCACATCCGGTAAAGTCCTCACTGATACCGAACCAACTGGAGATGGTAGAGTAGCAGCAACCTCCACCCGCTGCGATACTTCCTTGGTCTTCGTCCTCTCCACCTGCTGAAAGATGGTAGACTTCAACACTGAAGTCTCATCAAATGTGACATGCTGACTCAACACGATCTTCTTGTTTCGGGGTCCCATAACCTGTAGCCTTTCATATTTCTTTTGACACTCATAAACACAAACATTTTTGCTCGCGGATTTACTTGGTCATTTTTGGTACTAAAGTAAGCCAGACTTTCAAATACCCGTAGCAAACCATGATCTTGAGCAGCTTTTCAGACCAAACTTCCAGTGGAATTTTACCTCCTATCGCAGTCGATGACAATCTATTTATGAGATGGTTAGCATACACAATCGCCTCAGCTATAAGCGATTTATCTAATTGTGTATTAGACAGCAACCACCGAGCCTTCTCTAGTAAGGAACGATTTATTTTCTTAACCAACTCATGTAATCCATCTGTGAAGTGAGTACCAATACCAGGGTTCTGGTCAAATCGTAAGAATTGGTTTTCAATAATACCAATTTGTAACTCCTTAATCTTCCTACCAGTCTGCTCTCCATCATATCCTTCCACTCATCAACATATTTAGGGCTTCACACATTTATCTCATGGATATATCCAACAATGCCTAGATAAATTATCAATAAAAATGACAAAGTTCCTATGATCTCCAAGTGATGCAGTCTTAGGAGATCCCCAAATCCATACGTGAATACAATCAGAAGACCTTCAGAATGGTGAGTAGTGTACAAAAATTTCACCTTTTTTTTGTCCAGAATATCGTGTTCACCCAATTCCATATTGCAGGTAGATGCACCTTTCAATGATCCCTACTTTGCTGGAGCTTGCAAAGACTTTCACCTCCGTGTCCGACACCTCATCTGTCAGACCTATGTGCAAACGTTATCTGAAGAAATAGAAGTCTCCACCTAACTTGTAACTGTATTACCCTTCAAGTAGTAGAGATTGTTTCGACGGACGCCTTCATAATCACAATTGAGCCTTTGGTCATCTTGAGAACACTATTTCGTATAGATACCACAAGACCCAATTTTTAAGCACCAAAGAGATAAGATTCCTTTTGAGTTGAGGTACATACCTCACTTCCTTCAATTCTCGTACTATCCTATCATCCATCTTGATACAGACTGTACCTATCCTTCTATATTATATAGAGGATCATCACTCATGACAGTAAAACATCCATCTAGTTTCTCAAAGCTAGAAAATCAGTCTCTAATTCAGGCACACATGATAGGTAGCTCTTGTATTTAAGATCCACTCAGAATTATCTGAGTAACCAACAGTAGGAGTAGTAAACAGAGAAAGAATATACCGATGAGTCTGAGTCTGATCCCATCCGTCTGTGAAAGTACTGGCATGAGCACTGACCTCCTGTGCAAGATTTGCCTCGATCATTGACTCTTTC
>JAVJIF010027915.1:0-25449 GCA_038442645.1 Agave tequilana | reverse complement strand
TGCAGTTTAACAAAGATCTTGTCTCCATTGAGAAATTTGAGAAAAATTATTATCAGAGGTGTGATGCTAACTTGACAGGAGAATTTGCTAGAGGTGTAATGTTAATTTAGCAAACGAAAGTCTTATTTTTGTGAAGAAAATTGAGAAAATTACTGTCAGAGGTATAATATTGAACTAAACAGTGAGAAATGCTAGAGGTGTGATATTAATATAGCATCAAAGGTCCATTTTCACTGAAAATTAGAAGATTACTGTTGGAGGTGTAGTATTGAACTTAACAGTGAGATGTGCTAGAGGTGTGATATTAACTTAGAATAAAAGTCTCATTTTCACTGAGAAAATTGAGAAGATTACTGTTAGAGGTGTAGTATTGAACTTAATAGTGATTGGATTTATGATTTGAGCAAATTTTGGTCAGATGGGTAAAGTTCTTTTGACAGATATTTATTTACTGTTAGAGTGTAATTCTTAATATGACAGTAATGGATTTTGTTTGCAGTTTGAGCAAGTTGGATTGTCAGAGGTATGATATAACTTGACAAAGATTTGAATTTGTGATTTGAACAAATTTGATGGACTTGCTATTCATTGATAAGAATAATAAGTAGAGTTTGATCCTGCTAGGGATATGTTGGAGTCGTATTGTCAGAGGTTCAATATTAAAAGGACCAATACTCTACTGGAGATTAGGAATGAATTGTTAGCGGTATCTTTAATATGACAAACATGATTTCTAGGGAGTGATAATTTACTATTCGAGGTGTGATGTTTAAACAAACAGTAATTAGTTTTACGATCTATGCAGTTTAAGTGGACCATCAGTCTATTAGAGAGCAATGACAAGGAATTGGACGTTGTGGATATATTGAAATTTTATTGTCAGAGGTGTAATGTTAACATGACAAGCTTAATTTGTATTTCACTTTATTGAAGAAAGAATACAATTTTTTATGTTCTAATATTCTATGGAAGGGAATTAGTAAGATATTTTGGTGGAAAAAGGTGAGATCAGATCTCTTAGGATTTTTAGAAATCCTTCAACTATCAACAGATTTGGTGTGCCTTTGCTAACTAGTTTGAGTTGGGTTAGTAATGTTATTCCCCTCAGTATGATAAGTTAACGAGGATTTTTCGTTGGCCTTGAAAGCCAACACTTTCCTCTATCCTTAGCCATCGGAAGCATTGAATTGTTGCGTTACTGTAAGTAATGTGGTGTATTTTTTGGGTTTCGCTCTGCAGATGGCTTTTAGAATCTCGCTGAGGATTAAAAAGGAAATATAAACTCCGTAGAGATTTCATCGAGAGATTATTGTTTCTTGCGGAATCCTTTCTGATCCTCATTCGGTCTTCATACTTTCATATGAATGTAAAAACAATGGAAATATTCTGCAAAGATGCATCACGAGCCTTCTCCAATGGGCTTGATAAGTCATCAGATAGACTCATTTCATCCACCCTGGAGTCGATCGATCGCCACATCTTGATATGAATGCAGAAATACTGGAAATGTTCTGTAAAGATGCATCCCGAGCCTTCTTCAATGACTTTGACTTGATAAGTCCTCAGATAAACTCATTTCATCCACCATTTGACTATTTGGATGCTTTGTCGTTTGAATCGAGCTTCAATCAATCGAACAGAAGAGGGGAGACATGCCACTATTACATATGAAAAAGTCAGGCTAGATAAGCCATCCTTCTGGATCGAGAGAAATTATCAGGAAGAAGAGTGTCTAAAACTGTTGCCTAGGCATGCACGATTTCAAAATAAGATCTATTCTTTTAAATTGAAGGTGGATGCAAGTCTATGTACTAGAGGAGAGTAACAAGGCTAAAACCAATGGTTTGCCTTCATCATGTCTTTGATGTTGACATCATGCATCACTGTCTCCCGATATTCAGTTGGCTCGATCTCAGCAATAAAGAAGAGTGACAAGGGTAAAACCAGCATTTTGCCTCAGTCATTGCATTATTGTCTCTGTCGTTCGATCGAGTTGATCTCAGCAATAGAGAAGAGTGACAAAACTAAAACCAAAAATTCATCTTTGTCATTTCGCTAATGTTGACATCATGCATTATAATGTCTTCAATGTTCGGTCGGCTCGACGTCGGCCAACCGCGATGCAATCCTTTGAGGGAGCAAAGCCTTCATTTGCGCTCTCCCAAATATCTTAGATCTCAAACCCTAATCCATCTGATTGATCAAGGTATGTCTTCGATCAAAGGTATAGTGTTAACTTGATCATGAGAAGAATGACAAGGCTAAAACCGATAATTTCACCTTTGTCTTTTCTTCTTTGTTTACATCATACATCATTATTTCCTGATGATTAATTGACTCATCGTCATCGATCGGTGATATAGTCATTTGAAGAAACAATTCTTCACTTTTCTTTGGCGTTCTCCCAAACATCTTGGATCTCAAACCTTAATCCATTTAAACAATAAGAGAGGACCGGAGTCGATCTCATTGGGAAAGAAGTTTCATAAAAAGATGGAATAGTCAATTGATCAGAGGTGTAACATTAACATGATCTTGGTTGTACTTCTTTGATGTAGTGTTGAACTTGATCAGGGATAGTACTTCTTAAAATATTTGCCATTGATGGGCATCATGAGCATATCGCCATTTTTGTGAGACTATAAGCCTGATATGATTAGAGTGACTCTCCTACAAACGGTCCTTTCAATTTGTGTTGGAACTTTCTTTTCGTCTTATGTGCCATGACTATGGGTTGTCTATAGTTAAGACAATGTCGCTTTTCTTAAAAAATCGTTCCTTGATTTTCTTGTTGAAGGCTCTGAAAATTTGAGCTTGATAGAGCTCGATTTGTTATTGAGCTTGTAGACGTTTGTCATTTAAAGCTTCTAACTCCTAGAGTCGTGGTCGATACTTCTCCTCGTTCGTCATCTTTGTTGTCAAAGCAATTCCCAGAGATGAAATTTGAATCTCCAATGAAAGTACAGCTTCACATCCATACATCAAAGAGAATGGCATAGTTTTTATTGGGTTCTCACTGTTGTGAGGTAAGCCCATTGACATTCGCCTAGTTTTCGTTCCAGTCGCGTTGATTTTTTGAGTTGAATTTCTTGAGAAATTTTGCCGATGGTCTTGTTGAAAGCTTCTGCAAGATCGCTGGCGGTTAGATAGTATACCGTTGAAGACACACTATAGATTCTAAATTTGTTACAAAGTCTCTAGAATGCTTGGCTAATGAGTTGAGGCCCGTTGTCATGGACAATCTGTCGAGCTACACCGAAACGGTATACTATGCGATGTTTAACGAATTTGATCACATCGGACGTCTTCACTTCTTTCAGAGAGGCAACTTTTACCCATTTCGAGAAGTAATCGGTTATAGGTAGGATAAATCAATGTCCTTTGGATGATGGTAGACTGATGGGACCAATCACATTTATTCCACATATCTCAAATGGCCATGAAGAAGCCATTGGATGAAGATGACTTGGTGCTTTGTGGATGAAGTCACCATGGATCTGACAAGCATGACATCATTTGGCGTAGGCTATGGTGTCAGAAATCATCTTTGGTCAATAATAGTCAAGCCTTCAAAGTCGGTCCCCAAGTTTAGGTCTGGGTTTGTTGAGCTCTGCATATGCCATCGTGAGCTTCCTTGCGTGCTTCATGTGCCTCTTTGTGTGAAAGGCAACAGAAAAATATTTCATCATCCGATCGATGATATAATGTTCACGTGATCACATTGTAATAGAGTCAATGAGCTTTTCTTCTGATGGCAGCTTCCTCCTTAGGATTATTAGGCAATTGTGTTTGTGCTCATACTAGTATTCAACCAAGAGAACTATAGTTGCACCTCAACTCTTAATTTAGAGGAATCTTGAGGAGAAGTCAGAGCCCTTTACCGGGAATTCGGCTTCACTCTTTAGTTATACTTTGTGTGTTAGTATAATATTTTTGTTTGCAAAATAGTTTTTAATTCTGCATTATTTGGCATTAGATTAGCATATCACCTATTCACCCCCTTAGGTGACCTACATGATAGTCTTCTTCCGCTTCAAACCTTTGAAAGTACACGCTTACCCCTTTGAGTCTTCGATCATATTTGCCTTGGCCTCATAGGGTTTTTGTTACTCCTCTTCTTGGATCTTTGGTTATCCTCCTCAATCTTAAGCTTCATAATGAGATCTTTCAACTTCAGCTCCTTGCGCTAGTGCTTCAGATAGTTCTTGAAATTTCTCCACGCAGATGAGAGTTTTTTCACGATTGTAACAACCTAAAAAGTTTCAGGTAAAATTATACTTCAGCCTCTATCTCGTGCAGGTTAATTTGGAACTCTTGCACTTGATTGATCACAGTCTTGCTATCACCATCTAGTACTCAAGAAATCGTCTTATAACGAATTTCTTAGTACTAACATCCTCGGTCTTGTACCTTCTTGTCAAGGCTTGTCTACGACTTTTTTGCCATTGGTATGAGATTGTAGCCATTGTAGAGAGAGTCATCCAGTCTAATATGAATATAATTTCGGCAAAAAAAATCACCTTGCGTTTATGCATCGACTGCAAGAACAGAGTCCAGATCAGTTTTAGGTTCTGGTGGATCTTTTTGTAGGAACTTAGCCAGATGCAGAGTGTTCAGATAAAGAGCATCTTTTGTTGCCACTTCTTAAACTCTGTGCCATCAAATTTTTCTAGATTCTCCTATTTTGGATTAGAAGGAAGAATAGGTACCATGGTCTGGATTGGCACATTCAGTGCTCCACTGGTACTATCTGATTAGTATCAGATATTTTCTACAATTCAAGCAGAGTAAAAGTTAGTAAGTTCAATAGTAATTGTCTTAAGATTGTTATTTCTGACAATCAATTAAGAACGATCGATCTAATTGGCCAGATTGGTGAAAATCAGGTGATAGATTTTTCGTTCGATGGGACATTCCTTAATTTAAGAATCATCTTTCAGTTTTCTTTCTTAGTTAAACATTAATTAGACTGGTATTAGTCAGTCTATATAGAAGCAATATTTTAGTATAATATTTATAAATATAAATATTTCAGCATAATTCTTGTAGTAAGAACATTTCAAAAAATACAGGATATGGAGTGAGGTACGCATAAAGCGAATTTCCTTATGACAATTACGTCCCCCTTTACTGTGCCTATGGGATAATAGATGCTGGTCTCCCAAGATACAATACTTCTTCATGATATTTGAAAAACACAATGCAAATACTCGTACAGTCGAACCAAAAATCGACTAGTACCTTTCACTGGATTTGAAGAACAATTCGGACTAAGATAAAATTCTGAAATAGAATCTTGCCTCAAAAGGAGGAATTATTCAGAGAAGAGAAAGAGGAACAAGATTTTTCAAGTGAGTTGGAAAACTTAAGTTTTTTCTGAGCTGGTGAAAATAGAGTCGAATTCTGCTCTATTTATAGTAGAATTTAGATAGCAGTTCTAAGTGGTTGCATCGGTTTAGCGCAACCATTCATGAGAAGTTACAACTGTTCTGTCCGAATATGTCCTTTCCATTTCGCCCATTGGTATAAGACAGGTGTTTCAGATCGGGCACAAGCGTGTCCATATCCGCAACCCACGCATGCTTCAAAATTGAAGCGGGTGAGTTGCTTTACGGGCATGGCCCAGTGTGCATCTTCATCTCGCGCCCCACGCCCACACCAGAGCCGACGTCGGGGTGGGCGGCGACGGTGCGCGCAGGCGTGGCTTCTCCCCAAACATGCTCGAAAACTCTAAGTATCTTAAGGGCATGCCCTTAGCTCTCAACTTTATATTTAAACCATTCAACTTTCCATGCAACTTTCAAGTGAGACTAAAGCGTTGTACTCTTTTTTGTCTAATTTTAACTATTGAATTATGGTAACTTTCGAGTTGAACATATGAATATATCATGTTCATCCCTAATAGATGAAAAACACATTTCAACTATCTCCCATGCGTTTCTAGCAGTGGATCACGTTTAACATTCAGCTCAAGTTTTCTCAAAAATCACTTAGTTTAATTCAAATTTTCAACAAGCACAAGCATAAAACCATAGGTAAACACGTCAATATAGAAGGCGCCATTGCTTTCAATCTCCACTACACATGTAAATATTGCGATGGGTATATGGTAGCAAATATATATTATGACCTATGGCACAAGTATATGAAATAGTGATAACAACACAAGTATAAACTAAATAAATAACAGCTAGAGTATCGATGTCAAATGATCGAGTGTATCTCAAAAAGAAAAAGAAAGAAAGAAAGAAAGAAAAAGAAGGAACGACGATGCATCTATGTTGGTTAAAGCTCTAATGCAAGCTCTAAAATACTCCAACGAGAAAGGGTCTCGTTGGTGAGCTAGGGACCATGCACCTCCTAGGCCTGCAGTCTAATATCACTTCCTCTTCGGATTTTTGCCCATCTTGGCCTCCAACCCAACCCAATAGGTGTCATCTTATCTTATTATAAGGTGCAAAATTAGGCACTCCACACAGAACAAGGTCGATTGCACTAATGAGATGTTAGAATCCAATTCTCCTTAAAAGGTATCTTGTTAGGAAAATGTCACAACTCTAATATAAAGTACTAAATTTTCTTTGACACAACTGATGTGGGACTAGCCAGCAGGCTCAGAGAGGCCTAACTACAGAACTCCTAGCCACACGTAACGCAACAAGGAGCAACCACGTTAGGATCCAATTCTCCCCCCAAAAGTATCTTATTAGGGAGATGCTACAACTCTAACATAAAGTACTAAATCTCTTTTCACACAACTGATATGAGACTATCTCCTAACATGAGATATTACGAAAACTTCTTGATACTTTCCAATGATTAAATCTTGGGTCAAATTTTTAATGATGAGAAATCCTATAGTGGCGGAAATAGAAAACTGAAGTATGCATCATAACTTGTATCAAACTCCTAGTAAATTCGAGAATGGAATCTGTGTCATCTGCTCTTATTTTTTTAGCCTTAGAAAAAGCACATAGGTTGCACCATCTCATTTTTTTTTCTTGTTAAATCCACCGACGGCTGGTTAATTACTGAGGAGCAAATCCAGGGCCTACCGAGTGGCCGATGTTAGAGAATGAAATGTTTGCAACGACATGGTTCGAACATGGGACCGTAGGGAGCGTGGAGCTCTAACCGACCCAAGCCTACCAAGGGGACACCCGAGGGGAACGATTGCACCATCTCAAATGTCCTTGGATCCATATGATCATGCACTACCAGCATGCCTCCTCCCCTACCACCTCAAAGCGATAACGTACGAGAGGTAGTATGACGCCAATTTATAAGAAGCTTTTGAGATTCTTGACTCTCATGGATTGAGGAACACTATGATGCTTCTCTTTTCCCTATTTATGGTGGATGAGGTAGTTTGTTAATTATGATAGGTTGGCGATTGGAATATTTTCTTTAAGAAGATTAGTAAAAGACTGAGGTGGTCAACTGTAAAGTCCTCAGTCGAGTAGTTTGTATTCAAATATCCTTTTTGAAGCATGTATCTTACTGAGAATTTGTTATTTTCTTAATCCAATAATGACCATTGCTTTCTCGACATCAGTAGCTACAAAAGAAAGACAGGAAATGCTCCTTACGACGTTGAAAGCAAAAGATGAAGAAGAAGATAATTCTACTGAGCACAACTATTTCTTTCACTACTGGGCTTTTGTTTTTCGTTCTGAGTCCACATGACAAGTGCAAATTCATTGAACGCAATACTCTCAAACAATTTCTAAATTCAAGATCCCTACTCTAATTTTCAAGTCACACCACAATACGAAGAACCTGTTGACTTAGAGAAAAGAGTATGGAATTTATGATTCAGTCCCAAAATGATTATATTCAATCCAAAAGGATTGTCTCCAATCTATCAATAGATTAGAAGCAAAAGTGAGTCTTTTGGTCAACATAATTATGATAGAAATGAGGAAGCTCTACCTAACACATTTTTAGCCATTCCTGATTCTCCTAACCATGTTGACGAAGAATCATGGTATCTTGGAGATTTTAACCAAGATTCAATTTCACCACAAAACTTTGAACTTGACCAATATTAACCCGTTGACAAATGATAAGTTTTCATTTCAACGAGATTGAACTTGAAGATGAATGTGACACCGATTTTCAATGTTGTGATTCAATTCCACTTTTTGAATCAATGTTGACTCCAGTATTCTTATCCGATTTGGACCTAATTCTGAAGCCAACACTGATTCCTATCCCTATAGAACTTGAACATGAACCACTTATTTCGAATAGTCACGTTCCATTGTTAGAAAATGAATGTGAACTTGAATTGTATGATTTGGATCAAAATTATGTACTAACTCTGACTCTCGAACCTAAACTTGATTTGAGTTTTGTTTCCGAGTCAGTTCGATTCCTATTCCTTTCATTGTTGAGCTCAAATCATCCATTCCACAAAATCACATTCCATTGTTGGAATAAGGTTTAGATCAATATGACTCCGTGATGATATCCCAAGGTTGGTCATATGACTGAGAAAAATTTCATGTTAGGATCTTTTATGATCCTATTCATATTGGGAAGTATAAAAATGTTAATAGGAAAGAGGTTATGAAAGGTGGGTTTCATGAAAATTCACAGTATCTGGATTGGGCAGAAACGTTTGGCTCAATAAGATCACCACCGAAACCACCACCTTGAGGTGACAATTTTCCTTCCCTTTCTCCTTTTTCATGTGTTATTACATTTCATTCATTTATTGAGGACAATGCATTAGTTAGTGGTGGGGGAGGGTATACTAACATACTAACTTTACTAATTTAAAAAAAAATCCTTTCTTTAAAACTTTTGAAAATAAAAATAATATTTTGACTTATTTTATGTAAGAAAATTAAGTTAATTTTAAGAAATAAGAGGATCATAATTAAGATTTCTTATACTTGGTCAAAATGAAATTATTTGTTTGATTTGAGGTTAGAAAGAAAATTGAAAAAGTAATTTAATCTTGATTTTTATCATGATAAAATATGCATACTTTATGCACTTGCACACTTAGGGTTCAAAAACAAAGATATTTATGCCTTATAAAAAAAGATATTTATGCCTTATAAAAAAAGAAAAGGAAAGGAAAAAAAGAGAAAAAATTAAATATATATCAAAAATCTTTTGATTAAGCTAGGTATTTGTGCCTTATAAAGTATAAATATTCACACCTAAAAGTAGTTCAATAAATAAAAATTCTTAGTTTTATTGCCTTATTTGCTCGAATCCTAAGTCCTTAGGGTGTCTTCTCACCCGGTACCCTAAAACCATCCGGTTTGGGAGTCACTGAAGAAGGCTCATTACATGGGCGAATTAGAAAGCCTAATAGAGCTAAGGGATATTACTGCCATAAATAAAATATATATATATAATAAAATAATAAGCCATAAGAGTTAGAGTGAAGAATCCCGAGTCAAATTTTTATGGTCATAAGGTGCATATGACTTAGGGTAAAATAATAGACTAGACAAGAAACACAATTTAATCCTTACCTTGATTGAAAATAAGTTTTTGAATAGAAACTAAGTATAGGAATGACTAAGTTGATAATCCCATGATTTATAAATTACTTGAATTTTTACATTAATACTTCAAATATTTTTCCTTCAAAATATGTTTTCAAAAATACTAACACTTTGTTTTCTTTATTTATGGATTTTGTGGGTGAAATCCACCGAAAACTCTCACGAGACAAAACTCGTCCTCTAGGAGTAACCTTGAAGTTTAACGGTTTGTTACACGCGTTAAGTGCAACCATGATCCAACGAAAGTGAGTTAGGTTAGCTATACTTTTTGTTTTGCTCGAGGATGAGTAAAAAATAAGTGTGAGGGTGTGATCACACATGTGCATTACATGTTTTCATATCGTATGTGTCACATTTTTGCATTTATATTTAAATAAAATCCTGCTAATTAATGTATTTTCATGTTTAGTGGCATGCAGGTAATTAAGGAAGAAAAGAGAGATTGACAGATTTATCCAATTAAATTCAAAAGTTCAAATGAAAGGGGATTGATTCAAATTCAGAAGTTCTAAATGCCATCTTATCTAAAGATCGGGTATATCAGATGAGATAATATCATCCAAATTCAAGAGAAAAACGGATTTTTTGAAGATCCTAACGGTTTCGCTGAGGATAAAAGGATAATTCGTCAAATCCAGAACAGAAATTCAAAATCCAAGTGGATAAAGGGATAGAGTACAGATGAACTAACCAACGCTCCCTGATCCTGGCCCTATGACCTGGATATTGCTGCGAAAACGCGGCAAAAGCCGCGTTTCCCGGCCTCGTTGTTGAATCTGGGGGAGCGCCAGCTCTCTCTATCTTCGTACACGTTCTATCCTCCTGTTTCTTTCATATAAATACCTGTAACCTCAAAGGCAGAGGGGCACCATCTCAGAGAGAGATTTAGTTTAGTTTTTTTCTTCTTCAATGTATTTTTTTTAATTTTTCTTTATAGCTTAAGTAAGAGAGAGTTACATGATTAAAAGAGAAGAAGAATTATTGTAGAGTGATACTATTGTAATCCTTTCTTAAGAGACTTATACTGAAGGTGACATTCAATGAAAGTTTCTCATTTTTCTTCATTGTGCTTGATCTCGCCGAATCCCTGCTTTTATTTATTCCTCTCTATTGCTTTGTTTTATTTCAAGGTAATTCTTCAATATGATTCAACAATAGAGGTAAGTACTCTTTGTTTTCTTTTTCATTTATTATTTTAGAATCACAATTCTCCTCTTTATTTAGTCTTTCCTTCTCTTTTGTAAATAAAACAACAAAAACACCATCTCTTCTTCTACCATCTTTTTTAACTTAACTTAATATTTTTATTTTCTTTTATAAAACTGAGAAAATAAGTATTAACTAGTTTTGGTAAATTAAAAGAAAGAAACTTACACAACGTTTCTGTCGCTGTCCCTCCCTATCGATCACTACCCGTTAGCCTTAGGCTATACAGTAGCATCGAGGACCTAGCACTGTTTTAAAAATCTGTATTTTTCTGGGCAGGTTTGACTTGATCAACCACTTAGACTGGTATTAATCAGTCTATATAAAAGCAATATTTTAGTATAATATTTATAAACATAAATATTTAGCATAATTCCTACAAATAAGAACATTTGTTCAAAAAATATAAGATATGGAGTAAGGTACGCATAAAGCGAATCTCTTTAAGATAATTACGTCCCCCGATACTATGCCTACGGGATAATAGATGTTGGTCTCTCAAGATACAACTCTCTTTCATGATATTGAAAAAGCATAATGCAAATACTCGTACAGTCGAACAAAAATTGACTCGTACCTCTCACTTGATTTGAAGAGCAATACGGACTAAAACAAAATTCTTATTTTGCCATAAAATTTGGAGGAATTTTTTAGAGAAGTGAAAGAGGAGCTTGATTCTCCAAGTGAGTTGGAAAACTTAAAGTTTTTTTTGAGTTCGTGAAAAAGGAGCCAAATTCTACTCTATTTATAGCAAAATACGGATTGCAGTTCTGAGTGATTGAAACGGTTTAGTGCAACCGCTCGTGAGAAGTTACAATTATTCTGTCGGAATATGTCTATTCCATTTCACCTATTGGTACAAGACAGAAGTGTTGGGTCGGGCATAAGCGTGTCCGTATTCGCAACCCGCGCCCGCTTCAAAATTGAAGCGGACGGGTTGCTTTACGGGCACGGCCCAGTCCTAAAAGGACTGGGCCATATGCATCTTCATCTCACGACCCACGCCCACATCGAAGCCGATGCCTGGGCGGGTAGCAGTGGCGGTGGCGGCTGCAGCGGGTGCGCGCGGGGGCATGGCTTCTCCCCAAAACACTCGCAAGCTCTAAGTATTCTAATGGTACGCCCTTATCTCTCAACTTTTATATTTAAACCATTCAACTTTTCACACACTTTTAATGTGGGACTAAAAAGTTTTTACTCTTTTTTGTCCCATTTAGCTATTGAATTAGGGCAATTTTCAACTTGAATATCTCATTCATTCGGACACGAAATTTAACATGTATACAACGTTCATCCTCAATGGAAGGAGAACTTATTCGAACTATTTCCCGTTTATTTCTAGAAATAGATCACGCCTAAAATTCAGTTCAAGTTTTCTCAAAATTTACTTGATTTAATTCAAATTTCCAACAAGCACAAGCATAGGTAAACATGTCAATATAGAAGGTGCCATTGATTTCAATCTCCATGACGCATGTAAATATTGCTATGGGCATATGGTAGCCAAATATATATTATGACCTATGGCACAAAATATGAAATAATGATAACAACACAAGTATAAACTAAATAAATAACAGCTAGAGTATCAATATCAAATGATCGAGTGTATCTCAAAAAAATAGAAAGAAAGAAAGAAAGAAAGAAAAAGAAGGAACCGCGATGCATCCATGTTGGCTAAAGCTCTAATGCAAGCTCTAAAATACTCCAATGAGAAAGAGCCTCGTTGGCGAGTTAGAGACCATGCACCTCGTAGGCCTGCAGTCTAATATCACTCCCTCTTTAGATTTTTGCCCATCTTGGCCTCCAACCCAACCCAATAGGTCATTTTATCTTATTATAAGGTGCAAAAAAAGGCACTCTAAAACACAGAGCAAGGTCGAAAGGTATCTTGTTAGGAAGATGTCACAACTTTAATATAAAATACTAAATCTTCTTTCACATAAGGAGTCGGAACTGAGAGATCCCGGTTCTGATACCGTGTTAGAATTCAATTCTTTCTAAAAAGTACCTTCTTAGGAAGCTACCACAACTCTAATATAAAATATTAAATCTCCTTTTACAGGACTGATATGGACCATCTCCTAGCATGAGATATTATGAAACCCTCTTGATACTTTACAATGATTAAATCTTGGGTCAAACTTGTAATGATGAGAAATCCTATAATGATGGAAATAGAAAAATTAAACTATGCATCGTAACATGTATCAAGCTCCTAGCAGTATTCGAGAATAGAATCTGTGTCATCTGCTCCTTTTTTTTTAGCTTAGATTTAGAAACGTTTTAGTAAAAACACATAGAAAATGGTCCGGAGGGCAACTGGACTCATAAATTTTGAAATAACAAAAATACCTTTGGGCTGGAGTGATTGGGCAAATCCAAGAAAAAATAAACAAAACTAAAAGAAAAAGCACATAGGTTGCACCATCTCAAAAAAAAAAAAAAAATTTACTAGTTAAATCCACCGACATTGGGTTGATCACTGAAAAGCAAAGTTAGAATCTACCCAGTGGCCGACGTCAGAGAATGAAACATAACGGCAGGGTTTGAACTTAAGACTGTGAAGAGCATGAAGCTCTAACCGATCCTGACCTAACAAGGGGATGCCCTCAGAGAACGGTGGCACCATCTCAAATGTGTCCTAGTATGACGCGAATTTATAAGAAGCTTTTGAGATTCTTGACTCTCATGGATTGAGAAAAACACTATGATAATTCTCTTTTCCTATGTATAGGTGGATTGAAGTAGACAGTTAAATATGATCGGTTGGCGATTGAGATATCTTCTCTAGGAAAACACAAAAGCCGAAAGTTTTGCCATTATAGGTATTCTAAACGTCAAATCACACCCCTTAGAGACAAATGTCCAAGTTCAAAATGTAGGTCTGGTTCCTTCTCTTTTCCCAAAGAACTTTGAAATTCATAACAAGCGTAACATATTTTCAATCAATCTAGACTTAGGGCGTATTTGTTTCGCCGCAAAACGTCGCAAAACGTAAGTCGTAAAACTTCTTTTCCATTTTCCGTTGTTTGTTTCGCTGAAAAATAAGTTGCAAAATGTAACTCTTCTTTTCCCATTTACAGTTGCTACAGTTAAATTTGTGGTCATGTAAATATCACTTTTACACTCATATTTTCTCACTTGCAGTTGCTACAGTTAATTTGTGGTCATGTAACTCTCACTTGTAGTACACTTATAATTCAAAACAGTTACTGATAATCAATATATAATAATATTATTTAAATATTTAATATTTTAAATAGTGTTCAATTTCTTATTTAATTATTTAATTATTTATATTTTTAATATTTAATTTTTTTATGTTTTTAATATTGTTTTAATATTAATGTTTTACTATTTTAATTTAATATTTTTATTTAATATTTTATTTAATACTTTATTATTTTTTAATACTTATTCCATTTTTATTATTTATTTAGAGTTAATATTATATTAATATAACAATATTATACTTTAATATAAAATTATTATAATTATTATTTTTTAATATAATATCATAATATATTTTATTATTATATTAATATTTTTATGTTAATATTGTAATAATAATTCAGTATAATAATACTATAATGATAATTTATTATTAAATTATAATTATATTTTACTTTGTTAATTTATATTTCAATAATATTAATAAAAATTTATATTATAATAATTTTCAAGTATTTTAATATTAATAATATTATAACTATAGTTTATTATTTTTGTAAGATTTTTTAATATTATAATAAAATTTATATTATAATAATTTTCAAGTATTTTTAATATTATAATATTATAACTATATTTTATTATTTTTGTTAGATTTTTTAATATTTATATTTTATTAGTATTCTTAAAATTTTATTAATGTTCTTTAGATTTTTTAAAATTTATATTATTTATTTAATTAATATTTGGTATATTTTACTATTTATACTAATATTTTATAATATTATTGTTTAAATAAAATATTAAGATTATTAATTTTTTATCTCCAATTTATTAATATAATTTAATTTACAATAGTAGATTTAATTTAATAGTATTTATAATATTTAAATCACTGCTACAGTAGTTTTGTGGTCAACTTTTCCACTTACACTTTTACTTTACCAACCAAACACCGTAAAACACAATATACTTTACCATTTACACTTTCACTTTATCAACCAAATACCGTAAAACACAATATACTTTTCCATTTACACTTCACTTTATCAACCAAACACCGTAAAACACAATATATTTTCTCTGCTACAGTTCACTTTTTCCATTCTCATTTTACGACTTACGACTTGCGACGTTTTGCAACGAAACAAACAGGCCCTTAACATTGTTTGCTTTACATTCATTGCTCTTTGGTTCAATTTTCTTTCAAGCACCTTTAAGGAGCGGTTTCATAGGCATTTGGTCAAATTCAGTTGGGCGAGGCCTCTGACAGCCGCTCGGAGGAGTCACATGGGAGGGGAGATGATGACGACTCAGACGCCATGTGACCACTGATTCTGAGCACACCAGACCTTTTTTGTTGATTGACCGTCGAGCTGATATGGTTTTATTATCAACATGCTTTCGGGCCGTCAGTGTGCCTCTTTATTGTTGCTCTCTACGCTGGCACCTGCGCGGGCTTTATAACTTCGAAAGAGTTTTTGACTTTTCTTGTGTTCTACTAGAGTTGTTTTCATTAAAAGCTTATTAATAGAACGCGGGAAGCTTTTTTGACCCACCGTTTTAATCAAAAAAAAAAAAAAAAAAAAAGATTTCCATGTTCCCTAATGAGATTTCTCTGGCATTCGTAAATACTCTTCGCGAAGTGTCAGAATCAACGAAAAGATACCACTTGCTTCCAATATGTTTCAGGCTTCTTTTCATTCTGATCCAATTGTTTTTATCTTGGTCTTACAGCTGCTCAGTTCTGCCCTAATGCATTTAGAGACATGTTATGATTTTTTTTTCCCCTTGTGTGCTCAAAACAAAATCACTGTTAATCCTGAAATATTCCTCAAATATTTTCTTCTTACAACCTTCTTCCTTCGCCCTAGCAATGGTCTCAGCCTCCCCCTCAAGAATCTCCTATTGCTGATAAAGCACTATATTTCTTCTATCTCCCTTTCGTGCTACCAAATAATATGGAGAAGATGGGTTCGATACATGTTTGCTGAAGATCAAAGCAACAACGTGTTGTGACAAACAGAAATTTGGAAGAAGAATAAAAGCACAAGAATGTGCACAAAAAAAAAAAAAATCACTAATTTATTTACCACTCACAAAATCAATTTTACTTAAACTCACAAATTACTGGCACGAAGCCTCTTAAAACTACAAAAAATCTATCAAGACTCTCACAAAATCATACACAGCTGAACATTTCTACAATATTTCTACTAATTACAAATACTAAAAGTTCCTACTTATAATCGAACAGGGATTTACAGTCCTAAAGGAACTTAGGTTTCCTACTCAATCTAGATTACATACAAAAGAAGAAAACACATAAAAAAAGAAAACATAAAAATAAAGAATCATATTTAGACTTTGACTCGATTTTATTTTGAGTCAAATCTAATAATCTCCACCTTAACTCAAAATCACTTCGTCTTCATACACACATCAAAGTCTTCAACTCGAACAACCCATGTCAGGGCCTTCATGCTATCACTAGCAACTCCACCTTGAGCATGAACTCCTCCAAACTTTGGTGGTGATGAAATCTGCATGTTTTTTTTTTTGGAGAATGTAAATTTTATTTATCGAACCTGAATGTAAGCCAAACCGGCTATACAGTATAACCCCCCTAACTGCCAATACCTGGCTCACTATCCCATTACAATGTATCCCCACAACCCAAATCAATGTCCTATTAGTCGACTATACATTAGATCAGTCGACTAATAATGTAGTCGACTAACCCCAATTACAAGTCGACTTGAAAGTTGATCTGGATGTAGCTTCGTTCTCTGTTTCTGCGCCAGTCGACTTAGGCATAAAAATTAGTCGACTTTACCTGCACCAAGTCGACTAGGTCAGAAAGCCAAGTCGACTATACCTGCACCAAGTCGACTAACCACAAAGTTAAGTCGACTGGAAAATTGATCTGGATGTATCCGTCTTCTCTGTTGCCTCTGTTGCCACAGGAGTCGACTATGCCAAAAAGGCTAGTCGACTATACTTGAATGTAGTCGACTAGAAACACCTACTAGTCGACTAATTCTGCTGGCAGCCCATCTTTTCTGTCTAAATCCCAGATCTCTCAGAACTCCACAGTGGCGTTTGGATCCAAATTGAATACAGTCCTATAGATGTGCAGCTTGATCTTGAAGACGGTAGAAACCACCTGAGTCTGGCCTTCAAAAATTTCCTATTGCGGGCATTCCAAACATGATAAACAGTACAAGCAAGGGCCACCTTTTTAGCTTTTGCTTGCCACTGGAACCCTTCGCCTCCTTCTTTAACCACTTAAGAGCACTAGAGATAGTTGACATCCCCGGAGATATACCCAGCCAGTCTCTAATGCATCTCCAAACCATAGCAGAGAGAAGGAACATTGAAAGAATAGATGATCAGCCGATTCCTTATTACCAAAACAGAGTGCACACGATTCCTCAACCTGAAGAAAGGTCAATCTATCTTTGTAGGAAGCCTCTTCCGCGCTGCAAGCCAAAGAGTAAAAGCATGCTTTGGTATGACATACGAATTCCAAACTGAGCTTATCCAAGGTAGCCTGGAACCCTTATATCGAAAAACTCATATCCGAGCGATATACACATCCGCTCACCTACCACCAAAGAGCGATATATATGAAATCTGCATGTTTAATGCATATGTTGTAGCTACTCATGAAGTTGATTGATTCATTATCACTCTCTCTCCCTGATGCACAATAAATTTCTTCTTGTTCTCTTGCTTTTAGTAACAGTATGATTACCTTTCCAAAACACTTAACATTCCATCTTTTGTTGAATTATTGTAGCCCATGGATTCCAAAACACCTAGAGATGTAAGATCTGGTACGTGACGAACATTTGATAATGTCCTTAGATCTCCTTCAAACATCTTGATTTTAATTCTTCCAACATCAACAATCTCACAAGAATTATCATTTGTTGTAAAAAATCATATCTTCTTTAATTGGTTTGTATGTAGAAAATAGATTCATATTAGGACACATATGATATGAAGCTCTTGAATCCAAAATCCATGACCTTGATAATTAACTAATGTTAACACCCATCAATGTCTTCAATTGCTATTCATGCCTTTTGAACCGATTTATCTTTGGCTTCTCTAATCCTGTAACTCTCTTTTAGTAACTTACAGACTCTCATTATATGACCTTTTTCCTTGCGAAAGAGACATTCATGGCTTGAAAACCCCCATTTCATGAATTTCGTTTTCTCTCTCTTTCTTTCCTCTTGCTACTAAACCTCGTGATGTGATTTATTCACACCATATGAGCCTTCATTAGTATTTTTCTTTCCATCTCATTAGATAAAAGTGTAGAAGTGATATCTTCTAAATTTAGAGAATCTCTTTCATAAATAAAGTTGTGATAAGATGCTCAAAAGAGTACGTTAAAGAAGCCAACAAAATTGATGTCTTATTGTCTTCTTCAATTTTAACCCCAGTGCTCAATAATTGACAAAATATTATATTAAAAGAATTAAGATGCTCATTGATTGACGTACCCATCTGCAAGACATAATTGGATAGTGCTCACTACCTTCAAATCAAACTCTCTATCCAATCTCATCCGTCATTGACTTTGATTTTGCTAATTTTCCTGCAAAGCTTTATGCAAACCCTATTGAATCAAAAGATTTGGAACTTTTACCTACCATAAACCAAAATTATTTCTTCGAAGAAATTTCTCTATCTCAAATTTCATGATCGGTGTTGTTCTCTATCACATTAGCTTGGCAGTCGAAAACTCGCTTTGGTATCAATTTGTTGTGAAAGAGAGAATTTAAAGAAGAAAAAAAGCACAAGAATATGCAAAAGATTTTCACTAATTTATTTAATCACTCACAAAGCCAAATTTTACATAAACTCAAGAAATACTCTCGTGAAACCTCTCAAAATAGTCAAAAATCTATTCGAGACTCTCACAAAATCATACACATTTGAACATAATCTCCAATATTTATATTCAATACTGATCCGAACGACTCCAAATCAAGTATGGATTCTAATCCTAAGGTAACTTGGTTTTCCTACTTATTCTAGAACTCATACAAAAGAAAACCCATAAAAAAAAGAAACATAAAAATAAAGAATCCTATTTGAACTTAGACTCGATTTTATTTTGAGTCAAATCTAATACAACATTCGAACATCAGTTGTCCAAGTTCATAGAAATTTGTTTACGAAGTTCTTTAAAAAAAAACTTTATGTGATTAAATAGAATATTTAATTCCCTGGATCAAATTGCTATTGAAAAAAGAGGTGGAAAAATTATGCAGTTGTGTTCGCAGTAACTTTGAGTTTGAAACAAGTTGAAGTTATCTTCGGATCTCAAGTGGCTTCGAGCGTGAGAAATATGACTGAAAGAGTTTGATAGAAACATCAAGGGAATATTGCAAGAGCCATGTCTTGCCGAGAAAGAAAACCAAGGTGGCTGAAAAAGGGAAGAACATGGGCTGAAGAGTGCAAAAGATGGGAGAAGGATTGAAGATGATGACAACTGAAGCGGAGCGGGGAAGAGAACCAAGTCGGCTAGATCTTATTCTAGCATCAACGAACCCTAAAAGATTTTCAAGTAGGAAAAGTAATCGAATCCACGAGGATGACACTCGAATTAAAGAGCAATTTACTCGAATACACGAATAAAAAAATAGCAACTCAAATCCACGAGCAACTCAAGAGATAAACTCAATTTTTATTAATTAAAAGATGAATAAAAGTGATTCTAAAACAAAGAATGTAATGGTCTTTATACGCTTACAAAAAAATATCTAATCTATTTAGGAATCTTACATAAAATACAAATCAAATAAAAGAGAAATAAAGTCAATTGGAAATCAAATCAGACCCGAAAACTAATTTCTACTAAGAAACAGATTACGCAATTGCATAATGGTTAGTCAACTAATGATTATCATTAGTCGACTAATCTGTAAAACTTCAACTCTCTGTTCGCGCGGATAGACGGCTGATGTTTGTAGGTTAGTAGACTAGTTGTCTCCTAGTCGATTGATGCTTGGTTGTTGCTTGATCTCCCTATTTCCTCCTTTGCTTCCTACATCAACTATAATGTGGTATTAGTATTTAATTTCTATATTTCTACTAGAAATGTACGGGTGAGTTCGCATTTGCTCATGTGTGTGTCACACACATACAATAAGAGGACCAATCACGCGTTAACACATGTATTAATTCTCTTATACAACAAAGCTCATCGTTTTCATCACATAAACAGTTTGGCTCAAAGGAAATTCCCTTAACAATGGTCTGCTGCTGCGCAGCAAGAAAAGAGATCATGAAGGATAGAGATGGGTGGCGTTCTTGCATCATGCCCAACATTCTTAATTAACAGACGCACAATGATCTTTACATCAGCAACCTCGACTGAAATTATATCAGAAATGCTTGCTAACAACAGCTTTCACAACGATGAAGCAATTACAAACTTTCGTATCAAGGCAATGAACATATGAGGAAGAAATAATTGAGTTAATCCCTACAGCAGAAAACAAAAAAAATGAAAGAAAAACATCAGCAACACCCTAAGGATGAAAGAAATGAAATTTGAATATCGAATGTAGTCTTCGGAATTTTTTTTTTTTTTGCTGGGATTATCAATCAGACAGCCATCATCATCCTCACAAACTCCTCGTAATTCACTTGCCCGTCACCATCCATGTCTGCCTCCCTGATCATCTGCTCCACTTCTTCATCGGTCAATTTCTCACCGAGATTGATCATCACGTTTCTCAGCTGCGCGTAAAGAAAAAAAAGGGACACATTTAGTTATAATAACAAAGGAAATACAGCATTATATGCTACAACTGCAGCATCAACAAAGCCTTTGCATCCCAAATATTTTGGACCAGCTACATAAATCTTTTTCTCTATTTATAAAATATATAATATTACTTTTCTTCAACCATCTGAATAATAAGTTGATATACTGTTACAATAAAACAGTAACTTCGTAACATACAAAATTCAGTGACTACAAAAATGAGCATAACATGCAACTCGGACTCGCTTAGTTTTATGAAAAGCGCGACTATTGCATGATTAGACTAAGATTAATAGATTTAAAACAGGATTAAAAGGTTTAAAAAAAAAATCATGGTATTTCACCTCACTGGCTGAGATATAACCATTTTGGTCCTTGTCAAAGACCTTGAAAGCTTCTTTCAGTTCCTCTTCAGCATCAGTCTCCTGAAAAAGAGAGGGCCACCAAACATGAGTCTTTTATCCAAACGCCACATTTGAACATCATAGTCTAACAAAGAAGAGACTATCAAAAAGTTCATTTATCACTAGGAATCTGGGATTATGATTATGCACCTTCATTTTTCTCGCCATTAGGTTCAAGAAACTCCTCAAATTCTATGGTGCCGTTTCCATCAACATCGACCTCGCTGATCATATCCTGTAGTTCTTCCTCAGTGGGGTTCTGGCCCAACGATCGGATGACAGTGGCCAGTTCCTCCAAAGTAATGCAACCTATGAAGACAAATTCAGTTCTAGATAAGAATATGAATTATGAGAAAGGAAATGTTAAAGGAAGATACGGTCACAATCAACAAATATCATCATTGTGCCACAATCAACAGACAACATATGAAAAGCCTTTTCAACTTCTTTGTCTCCTATTCAAACTCTGAATAGATTCTGCAAGAAAATTATCTCCCAAACTGAGCATTTTGACGAGGAGAGGAAATTAATCATCGCTATCGATTAGACTAACTTATAAAAATAAAACCATTGTAAGAAGTCAGTAGGGCCACCATCTTTTGGAAGTATGATGCTAACTTTCTATGCATTGAGTGATTCAAAAGAACAAACTTTTTGCAAGTTCCCTAGCAAGGCTGGCTTATTTTGAACTTGACCAATTCAAAGTTCACATAAAACAAAGTTTTTAACGTAGGTCACATTCACATATATTTCCATGGGCAGTTGTATCACAAATTTAAAGAACAAATTTGTCAATTAATGAATAGGTATAGTTGAGAGCGTGTTAAAATTTATACTTTATATTTATATCAATACCTTTTGTTCCTTTATTTGGGTGATCTCCAAGATTTTACCTAAAAGTAACTAAATCAATACCATCAAATGTACAATTATTAAGCTTCATTATAAGGTTTCAAACACAATAATGATTTACAAACATTGGATACCTCGTCACATAAACTATTTTCGGGTTTGTTATCAGGTTTCGGTTATGAGATGGGTCATATCCAAACCCAACCCGATAGGCATTCGGGTTCAAATATCGAAACGTAAACCCGACAAATGTCGAAACGGGTCTGACCGGGTTATCGGATTTAGGGGTACCAATACCATTACAACCCTAAGTCCCATGCCAGGAGGAAGAAAAGAATCACTAGCCATTGACCAAAAACTAGCCTGGCATGAAAACAGATTTAGTCACCAAAAAGTAAGAATTTCATCAAGCTTTCAATCAATTATAACACCAGGCTTCTTTTTCTCATTGAATGTAGAACATTTCATAGAAACCTATAAAATTTCAGGACCATCAAACCAAAAAAAAAAAATCAACAGAGAATAGATTAATTCATGTAAGCTTCATCTACCAACATCAAAACAGGAATAAACAAACATCATCATGAAGGCAAGCATAAGAGGCACAGTGAGAATAGAAAATTGAGAGCAGAGGAATGAGCAGGGCACAGTAGAGAAGAACAAACCATCTCCATCCTTGTCAAAGAGGCAGAAGGCCTCTTGGAACTCAGAGATCTGCTCTTGTGTCAAGAGATCCATTGGCTCTACTGGTTCCTTAAAAAAAGGAAGAGAGCTGGAGAGAGATTGGCCAAATTGAGAGAGGGGAAGGAGGGTAGAAAGATCCTTGTAGGGAGAGAGGGAAGGATGGCCGAGGCCTTTTGTAGGCTTTGAGAGGGGGGGTGGTGGTGGTGGGGAGATAAGATTGATTTAATAACTTTCTTGTCTTGACTTTTTGGCAAACCCTATTCAAAATAGTATTTTGTAAATTGTTAGAAAGTGATACATCCCTATTAGTAAAGAGATACTGGACTGAATCTTTTCTCATTCAAATATAATCTTTTGATATCCGGATGTAGGTTTATTTCATTGAATTTGATTTATATTATTTAAAATAATTAAAAATATGTATTTTAAATATATCTATCAAGTAGGCGCAAAATGAATAGCCGGTGAGTTAGTTTAACGGTATAGAATATTTGAAATCTAATAAAATTGGTGTGTGAGAATTTTTAAGTGTTTGAACTAGTGAATTGGTTCGTTTAACGGTGTATAATATTTGAAATCTAATAAAAATTGGTGTATAAGGAATTTTAAGCTTTTAGATCATGATGAAATGGTCAGATCGAAAATTTATATGTCAAAAAATATAAATCTAAGTAATATGCTATTCATGCTGTCTATTTTGCGCCTATTGATGCTGGACAAAAATATTCAAAACACTTTAGTTACTAATGTAAATCAACTTTAACGGAATGGATTTTGCATTCAAATATCATATGAATGTATTTGAGTGAGAAAGAATCAACCTCGATTCTTTTCGAAATTACACAAGTCTGATTTAGTAAGACTTTTTAAGCCTGAAAACCTTTTTTCTTACTTTTCATTCTAAAGAGGAAAGATGGTCCAAATGAGATTTTTTCCAAGTAGGAGAAATTAACATTAAGATTCAAATTAGAAAGGTCTTTAGCCGAAAGTGGCATGTTTTTTTTTCTCATTGTTTATTGCTAATTAGAAAATATCATGAAGGTATGGGTAATTTGTCAGCATGCAGACTCAAATTGCGAGGTAAATAAACCAAATTTCTTTGTTTATTGCTCTTTTCCAGCTTGAGACAGCTGGAGCTGGGATTTGGTGCATCTAAGGATGTGTGCTTGGGTAAGACCATGCTTATCATCATAACTACAATAATACCACTAAGTGAAAGTTTTCTAGTTATTTCTTTTCTTTTTTTATTTTTACTTAGGATACGTGATGCACGTTAAAATAATAATAAGATATAAAATAGTAGTAACATGACTATCCATTTGTGCTTATTAATATTGTTATCGTTGAAATATTATTTATATGTTTTATAAAAAATTGTGATTTATTTAAGAGTGCATGACATATCAGGGAGGAAGAAAAACAATATTAAATTAATGTTCATTAGATTTAGGGGTATTTCGCTACAGCACTCTTTGTAATTAAATAAAAACTCACCTTCATAATTTAATTCGCTACAGCCACCTCATTTTTAAACCAACCAGGTGCGCCTACGTGTCAAGCACAGAAGCACTCCTAAGCAGCGAAAGACACAAATGCCCTGCCAATAATCGTTTCGGAAATAACGGACCGCTTCGAAAATACGGACTGCTGGTATATAGAGAACTGCGATCATAATTGTATCCTCACAAAAAATATCATGTTCTGAGTCTTTATTAGGACTGCGATCATGATTGCAATCCTCACAAAACTACCATGTTTCTGAGTCTTTGTAAAAACTGCGATCACGATCACAGTCCTCACAAAAATAATTATGTTTTCTGAGCATTTATAAGACTGCTACAGGATTGCGATCCTGATTGTAGTCCTCACAAAAATACCTTGTTTTTGAGGTTTTCATTAAGACGCGATCATGATCGCAATCCTCAAAAAAAAATATAATTTCCAGCCTATATTGATACTGCGACAATGATCACAGTTCTCACAAAATGCCTTAATTTTCAATTAATAAAAGAGTGTGACCATAATTGCAGTTTTCTAATAAAGGACTGCGACTATAGTCGCAGTCTTTCAGTCAGAGGAATACGATCATGAGTCGCGGCTCTCATATCAGTTTCTCCATCATCATCAGCTTTCGTTCACGACATTGAATGATGCACAATACTTTCTAGATCTAAAATCACAACGATCACAAATATAAACAAAAATCATCACGAGCATGGGCAAACGAGATCTACAAAAAGGTTGATCCCAAAAAAAATTGGTCCGGGAGTCTCTGCCTTAGACCCGCGGGAGGGGCTCCCCCTTCCAATCTCTACGATGACCTAAACCGCGCAGGTCGATTCGCAAATTACTCTGCGTTAGAGTGGTCAGGGTTGAGGAAAGAGCAATGTCGGGACTGAGAGGAAGGATAAAAGAGGAAATGAAAATATATAAAGAAGTGGTGGTTGGGAGGAATTAGTTTATGTGACGTGAATGAGACTGTAGCGAATAAAAATAGGGGTGAGTTTTTTTTTCTAATTATGAAAGGAAAATAAGTAGCTGTAGCGAAATTTTCCTTAGATTTAAGCAGGGTATATAAATTATCTAAAAGAATGTAAAAATTAAAAAGGTTATAAAATTGATATTTACGCTATTTAAAAAAATAAATATATAAAAAAGTCGATATAAAATTATGATTCAAATTATTATTTTAAAAATATTATTTTAATTATTAGTTTTATAAATTTTTGTATCCTAATTTGTGAAATGTTTAGATAAAGAGAGCATTTATCTTTAATATTAATAGTAGTATAAATAACGTGCTAATATT
>JAVJIF010027914.1:0-57287 GCA_038442645.1 Agave tequilana | reverse complement strand
AGGGCCGCGGAAACACGCCCTGGGCCGCGTTTCCGCAACCCTGCCAGGGCGGCGCGCGCCTGGCTTCGGGCAACGCGTCGCCCAGTCTGTCCCCTGTCAGGTTCTTTGCTGGTTTGCTGATATGATGCCCTGGATTGACAAAATCGGCTCCCTAGAGTTAATGGCTACTTGGTAGGCTTTTAATCACCCATTTAAATGGTGATTAGGGTCTTTTCTTCATTTACAACGTGGACCTAGGATCAAGCAAGCAAAGCTTTATTAGCAGAATTTTATACCAAATAAATATGAGAATGTGATGAAAATTATAGAAAATTAGAAACTAATCAACATCCAGCATTGGCTGAGTTTACCTCAAACGCGAGTCTCGCGTTTAGAATTAGAAATGTGAGAGTCATGTTCTGAAACAAGCAGATCGCGGGTCGATATTATGCGGCAGGTAGAACGTGGGCTAGTGTTTGATGTGGACCTCGCGTTGTTAAAGAACGCGGGACTCACATTCTGGAACAGAAACGCGGTTCTCGCATTCCTTGAGAGAAACACGGGTATGAACCTTATCTTCTTAATTTGTAGAACATATTTATTATGCGGAATTTTTAATCTGTTATAGACGAGCACGATGCCTTCATTGACGTTCATCATTCCGGTTGAGTCATAAGGATTGTGGGGAACCCTCAGCAACCTAAAATTGCAGAGTTCAGAGAGGAGAATGATGGCAGGATTGACCTTCACCATTGATATGATCATGTACAGACGTATTAGCCCTGCGGGTCTCACGAGAGATGTTGATGCGGACTGCGTAAGCTACATGAGAGATTTTCAAAACCTCATTAGAAGTGGCACCTCTTGTGCTATGAGTAGAAGTACAGGCCACTTGGGAGAATCTTTTAAGAGATTCGAGAGCAAGCCCTAGATGATAGTTTGTGGTACTGTCGCATTGCCTTGGGGCTGAAAGTGCCTGAGGAATGAAATTCCTCAAATTTCCTTGGTCAAATTTAACGATAAGAGATTCCACCGTTTTCCCAAGATTTCTTTGAGTGGATAAAAATTACAACGGAATAATTCTAATTACAAAGAGAAAAAAATAACTAGATTTCTCCTTTGTTTAATGCTAGGGTCTCCGTGCGGCGATGGACAGTGATTCTTGTTCTCTGTTGACCGGCTGAATGACAAGCTTTTCTTTAGGATGCTCTCAAAAAGTAATCAAGAAGGAGCTCTATTTTTAACTTACAAAGTGTTTAGAGTCTACTGATTTCTCCTTTTCTCTTTCTGAACCTTTTAAAAAGCAGAAGCTTTTAGCTTGAGAATTCTCAGCTCTTAATCTCCAAAAGCCTCCCTTTCTCTTCTCTGGCCTCCAAAAGTCCTCCCTCTTTCATAGCTCTTGAGGCTATTTATAGAGAATCATAGAGGTATAATTGTTTCTTAGAATCCCCCCGTAACGGGGATTAACTCACTCATTACATAGCGAGTTAATTTACACAGTAATAGGGTTAGCTATAACAAAAATGCGGGTCTAGTGGTGGATATGGACCTCGCGTTATTTGTTGTAGATGTGGGCATCCCGTCAGAATGTAGAGTTGCTCAGATCTGTGAGAGACACGAGATGCAGAGTTACTCAGACCTGTGTGAGACGTGGAGGTTCTCAGACCCGCATTTGAAGTGGGATGCGGAGTTGCTCAGACCCGCTCTTAAGGTGGGATGCGGAGTTGCTCAGACCCGCGCTTGAAGTGGGATGTGGAGTTACTTAGATTCGCGTTTGAAAAGAGATGAGGAGTTGCTCAGACCCGCATTTAAAAAGACACGCGGAGTTGCTCAGACCCACATTTGAAGTGAGACGTGGAGTTACTCAGACCCGCGTAAGATGCAGAGTTGCTCGGACCCGTGCTTGAAGTGAGACGCAGAGTTGCTCAAACCCGCGTTTGAAAGAGATACAGAGTTGCTCAGACCCTCACTTGAAGTGAGACATAGAGTTACTCAGACCCAGGTAAGATGCGGAGTTGCTCGGACCCGCGGTTGAAGTGAGACTGGAGTTGCTCAGACCTACATAAGATGCGGAGTTGCTCGGACCTGCGCTTAAAGTGAGACGCGGAGTTTCTCAGACCCGCGTTTACCTTTGGGCATGAGGTTTGCGTTTTAGTTGAAACCCCCATGCCTCCATACCCACCTTCCTTCTTTAATCACACTGGCATAGCCAAACATCACCGTCTGTACCTCCATCTCAGCCTCCTCTCTTGCACCATCTCCGCTCCAGATCCGCCACCCGAGCTCACACTGTGCAAACACAACCCTCTTCTGTGAGACCCCGCCAGAGCCATCCTCCTACTTTGCGAGCAGCTACATAGCCCCCAATGCCAACACCCATGCCCTCCTCATGTTGTCGCATCCCTCCACAATTCGACCACCTTTGCTATCCCCGACGCTAGCGTCAACCTCCTTAACTTCTTGCACACCACCGCCATGCAGGCACTACTCTCTCCCTTTTTGTTTTTTTTATCTTCTCTCTCTCTCTCAGCATCCTTCTCTCTTTCTCTTTCAATTTATCTCTCTTCCCCTCTCTCTTCACCTCTCAAGTTCTCTCATTCCCTATAACTGTAATACCCCGTTTCCGGAATACGTACTTAGTTGCGTATTCAGTTTTTCGATCGTATTTTTCGATTTACTTTCTGTATTTGACCGATTTCAATTTCAAATATTATTTTCCAATATATTAGATTTTCTGTGATTTTCTGGATTTTTCTTGGATTAAATTGAATTTCTTCAAAACCGGTGTCGGCGAGTGCCGCTGACCGATTCCTGGATTTTTAATTCTCAAACTGTTTGGAATTTCATGATGGTCCTTTAGACTTTATCTTTTAGAATTGCAATTCCTACTTATATTCTTTTTCTGAGAATTTTATGATTTTATGGAAATTCAAACGGAGTCGGTAGGTAACTGATTCCGGGATTTTTAGTTTTAAAACTATAAAGTATTCCTTCAAACGGATTTCACTATTGGTCCTTATATATTATTCTTGATTTTTGGTAAAATTTCCAGGTCATTCCGAGATACTTGAATTTCGGGCTTTTTTTCCAATTTTTGCAATTCCTATTTCCACCTAAATTGCCACCTCATTTCCCACTCACCCTTCACCTAACCCCACTCATTCTCTCTCCTTCCCATAGCCGGCCAAGTGGCCACCCTAGGGACACCTCATCCCTCCCCTTTCACACAAAGCCCCCTTGCATTTATCCTATTTCCACTGCCTTCACAAAATCCCAATCTTATATAAGTTTCTCCTTTACATTTTTCCCCTCTTCTTCCTCACTTCACCAAAAGAGAAATCCTCTCATCTCCTCCACCAAAACCCTAGCTTCAAGGATCCATCTCAAGACTCCAAGAACCCATCTAGGGCTTCATCACAAGGGCTTCATCTCCAACCACCAACCCCAAGGCAACACCAAGATCTACTCCTTCAACCCTAGCTTCAACAACAATTCATGGATTGAAGCCATCATCTTCTTCATCTTGGATCAAGCCCCAATCCAACCTATCCAAGTGAGTATCTTTACTCACCAAGACATGTTCCATTCCTAGCATACTTGTATCCCCATATCTTATGCTCACATGTCATAAAAATCACATTTTTACCATCAAGAACAACCCCCAAGTTCTGTTCTGTAAACTGCTCCCCGACCACTATTAGTCGACTTGACCTAGAACCTAGTCGACTAGAACACTTAGCTGAAACTTAACTTTTCTGGAAAGCACAGTATTAGTCGACTTACCCCAAACATTAGTCGACTAATCAACTCTCTGGAAATCCCTATTAGTCGACTCCTGAATTTACCTAGTCGACTAATCCTTCCTGGACCAGAAACCAACCTTCTGTATCAGCAGACTTAGTCGACTTAAGTGTCCATTAGTCGACTAGAACTCCCTATTAGTCGACTAACCCTCAACCCTAGTCGACTAATATTCCCTGAACCAGAATTCCAATTCTCTGTATCCCAGATTTAGTCGACTAACCCAGACTCCTAGTTGACTAGAGACCCCTATTAGTCGACTAACTCTTCTACCTAGTCGACTAATTCTGCCTGGATGTCTTAAATGATTTCTTTTCTAAAATTGGATCTTGTCGTTGGTTTGTGTGTTATGCATTATGGTTTCTTGTACTTCATGACTGGTACTTTAGGACTTATTACTTGATGGATCTTACCTCATATTACTTCATGACTTGTTAAGTGACATTATCAACCACTTGTCAATTTCATGTTTTCTTTTAACATATGTATATCACCTAAACATGCTACTACCTTGCTAGACCCTATTGTTATGTTTTATTGCTTGTTATATATCACCACCATGTCATGCTATCCTCTAAAACCAAGCATGATGCACTTGACCGTATGGTTATCTTGTTTACGGGAACCCTGTCTTGTTTTATGGAACTAAGTGCCACACCATACTCGGTGGGGGCCACCTCTAGAATCCACTCCCTCAGAACAAAGTGCCACACCATACACGGTGGGGCCACCTCTTGAATCTGCAGGGCTATTACTGTTATAACTGTTTATTCCCGTAACCAGATAATTATGTTAATAAGCTACAACTTGTATGGGTATGGGAGGAAGTGATGGATGCCGGAATGATACCTTGCTTATAGTGATGGATATGATATATGCGGCGGAAAGTTGTAGTGGACTTAGGGCCCACACGATTACCTATAGGGGGACTTGGGCCTCCAAACCGGTCCCAGGTGGTGGGAACGTTGGGCCACTAAACTGGTCCCCGGTGTATGAGTGCCACTATAAGAGGTGATATCAGTTCTCCATCTTACTTCCGTTAACAAACCTCGAATAGCTTATATATGGATGTATGTGAGTTGGGATCGATACCGAGACACATACCTAGATATATGGGTTAGGCGAGTAATAATAATAATAGATGTCAGTTATGTTCTCTGTTATAGTTACCGTTATGTGTACCAGCTATGATTCCTGTCTTAGTTCCTGTTACGACTCTTATTTACTTGTCGTGATTCCAGTGATGATTCCGGTTATTGGATTACGTCTTTCTCATTATGATTCATGTCTTCTTGTTATGTATTCTCGTTATGATTATAGTATGATTTGCAACTCTGATTCTATATGCTTGGATTACTGTGGCATGAGATAGAGGTATATAGATGAGGGTTTCCTTGTTTGGATTATTCCTTCGATGTACTAGTCTCATGGGACCGTGACCTAAGTATATACAATCACTTTTGCTAGAAATCAGCTTTTACTTGTATTTTCCGTTTATGATTATGTTAATACCTGTCCTTATATTCCATACTTGTGTTCTAACCCCTATTCATATCTCTTAGCCACTTGGCTGTAGCTCATTTATTGTTATATGTCTTGATTCCTTGGATTTGCACATTCAGATTCCGGAGCTTGGATCGAAGTGGAGTTGTCCACCGTAGTCGAGCCCTCCGTAGCGAGCAGGCATCTTAGCTCCAGTTCTTGCACCTGACTCCTTTTGAATCACGGGATCTTCATCCTACTCGTGAGCATTTGTCTTCTTATGTATATTTGACCTTTGGACTTGTTATGATAAAAGACATATGTAATATGTAATGTTTATCATATGTGATGACTTTGTATCTGTACCTTTATGTTGGCATATGTGTGTATACCACGCTTTGTGTTGCACTCTGATCCTTTCTTGCTTGTACTTTTATGCTTAGCGTATATACGTGGGGGCACTCTCTGACCTACGTATATACGTCGCAGTGACGTCCCCGTATCAGTGGGATCGGGGCGTTACAATAACTCTCTTTTAGTGTATGCTATGTATGTGTATAAGTATAGGTGTGCGTGCGTATACTCTCTCTTAATGTCTGCGTGTGGTGTGTATTGTGCATTGTTATTATCTCTCTACCTCTTTATCACTCTTAACTTTTTCTTTCTGAGTGTGTGTTGCAGTTGTACAACACGGGCCTTGAGTTGTGTTTGCAATGAACCAAGACTTGATGGTGATTTAGACTCGTTTGGCGATCACATCCAGATCAATTCATGTAGTGTGATCTTATCCATTTCTGAACCAGTATCTGGAACCGCGATATTCATATGTGTTTGTTTTAATTGTTTATAATAATAATTTATTTATTATATTATTCATTGGAGTGTTCATCTAGTCTGTTTATTCTATTTGAGTGCTTATTTATATCATTTCATGTGAGTATTTTTCATTTTAAAAATATTATGATAATATTCTGCCATTTATGTCATCTTTGTAAATTTTCCAATTAAATTGCCAGTATTTAAGGAATTGTAAAGCTTCACCTGAAAGTTCACCTAGAGGGGGGGTGAATAGGTGATGGCTAATCTAATGGTCACTTATGAACAAATAATGCGGAATTAAAACTAAGATGACCAAATAAAACTTCTTTTAATTAAACACTTATGTATAACACAAGAGTGTTGCCGAATTCCCCTTCCGAGGCTCTGGACAAGCTCCTCTAGATTCCCCTTAAATGGGTTGAGGTGCCGCGTTGGCTCTCTTGTTGAATACTAGTGTTAACAACAATCCCAAGCAAGTATAGCAAATATGAGCACAAGTGAATATCATGCATATAAAGATAGACAATAATTGAATGCAAGATATAAATAAGAGACAAGAGAGAGAGAAAGAGCAATCGCAAACACAAGGGTATGTTTCGAGGTTCGAGCACACTTGCTCTACATCCCCGCCTTCGACACACGAAGGATTTCCACTATGCAAGATCCCAATGGATCTCTCCCCGGTGCCGCAACACCTACAAGCCCTTGGACTCTCTAGTCCCTTACACACCACAAGCCCACCGGCTCGTCGAGGCCGCACCTCAAGCTACAAGAGTTCGCACCCGAACCATAAACAACCACGAGCACACTTGCCCGTCTCCTCAAAGTACAAGATGAAATCTTGGTGATCTAAACACTTGATCACCTACAAAAACTCTCACTACAACACCTATAGGATGAATAGCTCAATGGATGCTCAAGTGTTTGTGTGAGAAAGCAAGGAAAGAAAGCTATGGAGGAAAACTCAAAGAATCACTTTTTACACTCTCTTGATAAAAACTCCCTTTAAGATGGGAAGTATTTGCTCTCTATTTTGTGGAGAAAACTCTTCTCAAAGTATCAGAAAAACAGGCTCAAGAAGTCTCCAAAATCTTGTATTGAAAACAATGATAAAACCCCAATTTATGGGCTGCCAGAAACCTAGCCGTTGGGTTCTGTCAGTACAGTCGGTCGACCGGGTCGGTCGACCGCCAACGGTCAAAAATCCGACCGTTGGGGCTCTGCGGTCGACCGGCCCGGTCGACCGAATCTACCCGTGAGCACCGCAGTCTCCAGCGGTCGACCGTCCCGGTCGACCGGCCACTGTGCTGCCAGACGTGCACAAGTCTGTGCACGTCGGTCGACCGCGAGATCGACCGGCCATGGAGCGGTCGACCGACTCGGTCGACCGGAAAGGCCTGTCAGCCAGTTCCAGGTCTGCACAGTTACGGGATTTGAAAATAGGTCTTTTCACTCAATAAAAATCCTATAAATTCACAGTAAATCTAAAAAATAGTTTTAATCACAATAAAAACTGTTTTTCTAAAAATATGTTTTTCTAAAACTTGTTTTTCCATAACTTCACAAAATACAAAAACAAGATATTTGAGTTCATTTAAAGTATAGTGTGTATGGATATGATCCACTACACAATCATAATGATATATCTATGTTTTTGTCATTAAGCATATAACTTGGTTTTGGTTAAAGATGTGTATAATAGAAATACCAAAAACCAAAGTAGATATTTTGTCACAAAGAAAAATCTTTTTCCAAAATAAAAATTCTTTTCTAAGACATAGAAATCTTTTATGAAAGCAATCCTATCAAGAGTGTGTGTGTGATATAACTTGAGCAATCCACCAACTATTCTATCCTTTACATTTTATCTAAAATAAAAATACAAATCTTATACCTAGACACAAGTCTTCAACTTCTTGAAGTCTTCCTTGAAGGCTTCTCATCTTCTTGACTTGGTCCAAGTGCAATCCACCAGCTCATCTCTAGATGTGGTCTTGATGCATAGGCTCGTGAATCAACCGGTGCTAGCTTCCAACTTGACTTTAAATCCTTTGTTGAAGCTCCACACCTACTAAGATCTTGATAATGAATCTGTCACTAATTAAACACAAGATCATTAGTAATCATAACTTCATGAGTTGATCATCATCAAAACTAGAGTGATGGGCCTTTGGGCCAACAATCTCCCCCTTTTTGATGATGACAAAACTCATGACGTTATATATGCATGGATTAAAGTAAAGCTTCAAAGAAGCTCCCCCTTAACTCATGCATCACTAGAGATAAATAGATATGACATTAAAGCACATAAACATGTATGCAAATGAGTGCATATAAAACAAAACAAATCTTTATCTTATTATTTATTTGCTATGCATGAGTAAAAAACATAAGTATGCATATAAGAACTTAAAAACTTTCTCCCCTTAAGTAAGGAAATCATGCATATACTCAAATACTTCTCCCCCTTTTTGTCAATCATCAACAAAGGGTTCAAAGTTCAAATCATCAAACAAATTTTCTCCCCCTTTTTGTCAAAAATAAGGAAATCAAGGAGGGTAAAATCAAATCAATCAATAAGATTTATATGCGATATACATTCATGAAGAGGAAGACGCTAAGTTAACTTCCCTACACATATGCATTACATGAAGAAGGGATGATAAGTCCCAATTCACATAACACATATTATGTAATGCATAAGAGGAGATGTGAAGCTCCCCCTACACACGTGTACCACATAAAGAAAAGATGTTAAGCTTCTCAATACACAATACACTCAACATGAATCTACATATGGAAGAGATGTTAAGCTCTCCTTGCATATAGACAATACAAATCAAAATTTTGAATTTTCTTAAAAATTTTTTGAGTTTTTGATACTAATTTCAAAACACAATGCACAAGCTTATTATGGGATACCAATTTGAAGTTCTAATTAAGCTTAGCATCAACAATCTTTGTGCTTCAAAAGATACCAATTGTAAAACAAGCACAAAAACTATCATATATATGTATGAAGAAATTATATCAATTGAGATGGATACATACATATATAGGAAAAGAAAAATATGAGTATATACCAAAAAGGTTCATATTGATACCAATTGCAAATAACCAATGATACCAATAGAAAAATAAGCTTAGGTGTATATATCACATAATCTACCACTTGAAGAATTCGGACTAGTTAAATGGAAATGTTTAACAACTAGTAAGAATCCTTCAACCAAGAAATAAATCAAAGGTTTTTCACAAGTAAATCACATGGCACTAAAAACACTCTATCCATAAAGTCCATATCACAAAGAAGTGAGTGACTAGTGTTATGTGGAGCAAGGTATCATGAAAATGGCAATAAAACTCAATATTCCTTTAAATTTTGATAACACGAAAATCATCACAAATTTTTAATACATGAAAATCAACAATTATATTTCATGGCATATGTATGTTTAGTCAATGCAATAAGTATACATACATATCTCTTAAACACAATTGAGTCTATATAAATAGATTTGCATGAAAAGCAAATGACTCAAGAGGTATCCATGTATATCTTAATGTTTTGGCAAAATAAACATATACATGAAATGAAAAGCACATGGTCAAATCATAAGTCCAAAATGGGAATACAAGTTTAAAAATGTAATGATCATCAAAACTAAGCTATACTAGCACACCTAATGGGCACAAATAAGCAATCAAATCCAATCATATATAGATTTATTTGTGGTCCATAATGTGTATAAGTATAAATCCAAGTGTTGACAGAAACTAACATTTAAACTAATATTCAAATCATGAAGTGTAAGTAAATTTTGAGATCATACAAGAAATAGAATCATGTGCATCAATTTAAGAATAGATAACTAGTTTAAATGGATTTTTGACAAACTAGTTAAAGATCCTTAAAGAATATAAGATCATATGTTTTTCATGAATAATACTAAATACATAAAAGTTCAAGCACTCATATTCCATAAAGCTCAAAATTATATATTTTCTTAAAGATTGAGTGTTCAAAGGTTATGTAAATAGTATCTTTATGAAAATAGTCTATGAAGCTTAAATCAAATAAGACTATTCAAATTTTATTAAACAACACATAAAAATCATTTTCATCATCTCAAAATCATTTTTCATAAAATCAACAATCTTCATGGTATATGTATGATTCATCCAATCCTAACAATACACATACATATCCCAAATATAAAAGAGTCTATCAAATGTGTTTGCATGAAAGCAAGAGACTCATGGTATACATGTATATTTATTAGATTTGAATTCAAAATGCATATACATGAAGTAAATCACTATAATAGGCAAAAACATGTATGAAGGAGAATCATCAAAACTAGCCTATACATGTGCATATAGTGGATACAAATGAGCATGAGGTTCAATTATATATGAATCAATTGTAATTCACTATTTGTATATGTATACATACAAGTTTGACACATTCTACATCTAAGCATGTAATTATCACATGAAGCACATAAAATCTTAAAACATGAACATGCTATGAATATTATGGATGAACAAGCATGAACATAAAAAATAGGAGTTTAGAAATTGTTACCAACTCCAAAGCTCCAAATATGGTGGTCTTTCCCACCAAAATCTCCTTGATAGCAATGCATCCAAAAGTTTGTCCATCATGTCCATTGCATCCGCTATCAAGGCACCAATCCTCTCACGTTTTGTGAGAGCCCTCACCTACATCAAAATCAAAGGGTGGGGGTTTTGGTACCCATACTTTCTTGGGTCCTTTGGGGTTAGCTTTATTGTAAGGATCCCAAAATTTTTTATACTTAGCAAAATATAAATGAGGTTTCTTATCAAAACAATATTTTGCTAAATGGCCTTTGCGGCCACAATGTGTACATGTGTACACCTTAGTATGCTTATGTGTAGGAGTGTGGTCATGTTGTGCAACATAAGCAAATGCATGGTTATGATGTGCATGAATGTGTGGAGTTTGTTTCTTTGAAAACATTGACTCCAACCTAGAATGATTAAAAGCACAAGAGTTCAAAGTTGAACTCAAACCATCCATTTTATTTTTCAAATTCTTAATCTCATTAGTTGTGGCATGTAAAGCATGGTGAGATAAAGAATCATTTTTCTTTTTCTTTTGAAAAACATTATCCTTTTCTTTTTCAACAAATTTTCTTTTTAAAGATTTATTTTCTTGTAAAATACTTTTTTTGTTGTTCCACCATAGCAATATCATTTTTCAAAATATTGTTCCCTTCACAAAGATCATTCAATTTTGAAAGCAAGGAAACATTTTCATTTTTCAAATCTTTATTTTCCTTTTCTAAACATGCAAGTTTATTTCTTAAAGAATCATTTTCTACATGCATGCAATCAAATTTCTTTTTCCAACTTTTGTTATCTTTTTCTAAGCATGCAATGTTATCTCTAAGTGAGTCATGTTCTTTATGCATGCAAGCAATGTCCTTTTTCATCTTTTTATTATCTTTTCTTAACATGTCATATTTCTCAAGAATTGTTTGGCAAAATGAAGTGAGCTCATCATATGACATGTCCTCATCATCGGATTCGGAATTTACCTCAAGGGGGTCATCCCCTTGGACCATAAAGCATGCGTTGGAGGTGTCGCTTCCAACGTCCGAGTCACTCCCCGCATAGTATAGATCTTTTTCGCCGAGGGAGGTGATGATGTTCCATACTACAAAAGCCGATTCAACATTAGAAACCCTAGATAAATAATCATCATTTAGAGTTGACTTGATAGCATGAAGGGCTTTTGCATTAGCCTCAATGTTCTTACCATCTAAAGAATAAGCATTATTAGTGTGGCAAGATAGACATGAAATCCTAAGGCTTTGAGGTACAATGACATCTTAACCTTCCAAATTTGGATGTTAAGGATGTCAAAGGTGGGTGGTGACATGAAGTCCATGGTGTGTGTACAAAATATTGTGATTAGCCTAAAAATGAGGATCCTTAACTCTAGGTTGTTAGACCTAATATCAAGAGCACTTGGCTCTGATACCAATTGAAAGTTCACCTAGAGGGGGGGTGAATAGGTGATGGCTAATCTAATGGTCACTTATGAACAAATAATGCGGAATTAAAACTAAGATGACCAAATAAAACTTCTTTTAATTAAACACTTATGTATAACACAAGAGTGTTGCCGAATTCCCCTTGCGAGGCTCTGGACAAGCTCCTCTAGATTCCCCTTGAATGGGTTGAGGTGCCGCGTTGGCTCTCTTGGTTGAATACTAGTGTTAACAACAATCCCAAGCAAGTATAGCAAATATGAGCACAAGTGAATATCATGCATATAAAGATAGACAATAATTGAATGCAAGATATAAATAAGAGACAAGAGAGAGAAAGAGCAATCGCAAACACAAGGGTATGTTTCGAGGTTCGAGCACACTTGCTCTACATCCCGCCTTCGACACACGAAGGATTTCCACTATGCAAGATCCCAATGGATCTCTCCCCGGTGCCGCAACACCTACAAGCCCTTGGACTCTCTTGTCCCTTACACACCACAAGCCCACCGGCTCGTCGAGGCCGCACCTCAAGCTACAAGAGTTCGCACCCGAACCCTAAACAACCACGAGCACACTTGCCCGTCTCCTCAAAGTACAAGATGAAATCTTGGTGATCTAAACACTTGATCACCTACAAAAACTCTCACTACAACACCTATAGGATGAATAGCTCAATGGATGCTCAAGTGTTTGTGTGAGAAAGCAAGGAAAGAAAGCTATGGAGGAAAACTCAAAGAATCACTTTTTACACTCTCTTGATAAAAACTCCCTTTAAGATGGGAAGTATTTGCTCTCTATTTTGTGGAGAAAACTCTTCTCAAAGTATTAGAAAAACAGGCTCAAGAAGTCTCCAAAATCTTGTATTGAAAACAATGATAAAACCCCAATTATGGGCTGCCAGAAACCTAGCCGTTGGGTTCTGTCAGTACAGTCGGTCGACCGGGTCGGTCGACCGCCAACGGTCAAAAATCCGACCGTTGGGGCTCTGTGGTCGACTCGCCCGGTCGACCGAATCTACCCGTGAGCACCGCAGTCTCCAGCGGTCGACCGTCCCGGTCGACCGGCCACTGTGCTGCCAGACGTGCACAAGTCTGTGCACGTCGGTCGACCGCGAGATCGACCGGCCATGGAGCGGTCGACCGACTCGGTCGACCATAAAGGCCTGTCAGCCAGTTCCAGGTCTGCACAGTTACGGGATTTGAAAATAGGCCTTTTCACTCAATAAAAATCCCATAAATTCACAGTAAATCTAAAAAATAGTTTTAATCACAATAAAAACTGTTTTTCTAAAAATATGTTTTTCTAAAACTTGTTTTTCCATAACTTCACAAAATACAAAAACAAGATATTTGAGTTCATTTAAAGTATAGTGTGTATGGATATGATCCACTACACAATCATAATGATATATCTATGTTTTTGTCATTAAGCATATAACTTGGTTTTGGTTAAAGATGTGTATAATAGAAATACCAAAAACAAAGTAGATATTTTGTCACAAAGAAAAAATCTTTTCCAAAATAAAAATTCTTTTCTAAGACATAGAAATCTTTTATGAAAGCAATCCTATCAAGAGTGTGTGTGTGATATAACTTGAGCAATCCACCAACTATTCTATCCTTTACATTTTATCTAAAATAAAAATACAAATCTTATACCTAGACACAAGTCTTCAACTTCTTGAAGTCTTCCCTTGAAGGCTTCTCATCTTCTTGACTTGGTCCAAGTGCAATCCACCGAGCTCATCTCTAGATGTGGTCTTGATGCATAGGCTCGTGAATCAACCGGTGCTAGCTTCCAACTTGACTTTAAATCCTTTGTTGAAGCTCCACACCTACTAAGATCTTGATAATGAATCTGTCACTAATTAAACACAAGATCATTAGTAATCATAACTTCATGAGTTGATCATCATCAAAACTAGAGTGATGGGCCTTTGGGCCAACAATCTCCCCCTTTTTGATGATGACAAAACTCATGACGTTATATATGCATGGATTAAAGTAAAGCTTCATAGAAGCTCCCCCTTAACTCATGCATCACTAGAGATAAATAGATATGACATTAAAGCACATAAACATGTATGCAAATGAGTGCATATAAAACAAAACAAATCTTTATCTTATTATTTATTTGCTATGCATGAGTAAAAAACATAAGTATGCATATAAGAACTAAAAACTTTCTCCCCCTTAAGTAAGGAAATCATGCATATAACTCAAATACTTCTCCCCCTTTTGTCAATCATCAACAAAGGGTTCAAAGTTCAAATCATCAAACAAATTTTCTCCCCTTTTTGTCAAAATAAGGAAATCAAGGAGGGTAAAATCAAATCAATCATAAGACAAGGGGGTAAAATCAAATCAATCAATAAGATTTATATGCGATATACATTCATGAAGAGGAAGACGCTAAGTTAACTTCCCTACACATATGCATTACATGAAGAAGGGATGATAAGTCCCAATTCACATAACACATATTATGTAATGCATAAGAGGAGATGTGAAGCTCCCCCTACACACGTGTACCACATAAAGAAAAGATGTTAAGCTTCTCAATACACAATACACTCAACATGAATCTACATATGGAAGAGATGTTAAGCTCTCCTTGCATATAGACAATACAAATCAAAAATTTTGAATTTTTCTTAAAAAATTTTTGAGTTTTTGATACTAATTTCAAAACACAATGCACAAGCTTATTATGGGATACCAATTTGAAGTTCTAATTAAGCTTAGCATCAACAATCTTTGTGCTTCAAAAGATACCAATTGTAAAACAAGCACAAAAACTATCATATATATGTATGAAGAAATTATATCAATTGAGATGGATACATACATATATAGGAAAAGCAAAATATGAGTATATACCAAAAAGGTTCATATTGATACCAATTGCAAATAACCAATGATACCAATAGAAAAATAAGCTTAGGTGTATATATCACATAATCTACCACTTGAAGAATTCGGACTAGTTAAATGGAAATGTTTAACAACTAGTAAGAAATCCTTCAACCAAGAAATAAATCAAAAGGTTTTTCACAAGTAAATCACATGGCACTAAAAACACTCTATCCATAAAGTCCATATCACAAAGAAGTGAGTGACTAGTGTTATGTGGAGCAAGGTATCATGAAAATGGCAATAAAACTCAATATTCCTTTAAATTTTGATAACACGAAAATCATCACAAATTTTTAATACATGAAAATCAACAATTATATTTCATGGCATATGTATGTTTAGTCAATGCAATAAGTATACATACATATCTCTTAAACACAATTGAGTCTATATAAATAGATTTGCATGAAAAGCAAATGACTCAAGAGGTATCCATGTATATCTTAATGTTTTGGCAAAATAAACATATACATGAAATGAAAAGCACATGGTCAAATCATAAGTCCAAAATGGGAATACAAGTTTAAAAATGTAATGATCATCAAAACTAAGCTATACTAGCACACCTAATGGGCACAAATAAGCAATCAAATCCAATCATATATAGATTTATTTGTGGTCCATAATGTGTACAAGTATAAATCCAAGTGTTGACAGAAACTAACATTTAAACTAATATTCAAATCATGAAGTGTAAGTAAATTTTGAGATCATACAAGAAATAGAATCATGTGCATCAATTTAAGAATAGATAACTAGTTTAAATGGATTTTTGACAAACTAGTTAAAGATCCTTAAAGAATATAAGATCATATGTTTTTCATGAATAATACTAAATACATAAAAGTTCAAGCACTCATATTCCATAAAGCTCAAAATTATATATTTTCTTAAAGATTGAGTGTTCAAAGGTTATGTAAATAGTATCTTTATGAAAATAGTCTATGAAGCTTAAATCAAATAAGACTATTCAAATTTTATTAAACAACACATAAAAATCATTTTCATCATCTCAAAATCATTTTTCATAAAATCAGCAATCTTCATGGTATATGTATGATTCATCCAATCCTAACAATACACATACATATCCCAAATATAAAAGAGTCTATCAAATGTGTTTGCATGAAAGCAAGAGACTCATGGTATACATGTATATTTATTAGATTTGAATTCAAAATGCATATACATGAAGTAAATCACTATAAATAGGCAAAAACATGTATGAAGGAGAATCATCAAAACTAGCCTATACATGTGCATATAGTGGATACAAATGAGCATGAGGTTCAATTATATATGAATCAATTGTAATTCACTATTTGTATATGTATACATACAAGTTTGACACATTCTACATCTAAGCATGTAATTATCACATGAAGCACATAAAATCTTAAAACATGAACATGCTATGAATATTATGGATGAACAAGCATGAATATAAAAAATAGGAGTTTAGAAATTGTTTCCAACTCCAAAGCTCCAAATATGGTGGTCTTTCCCACCAAAATCTCCTTGATAGCAATGCATCCAAAAGTTTGTCCATCATGTCCATTGCATCCGCTATCAAGGCACCAATCCTCTCACGTTTTGTGAGAGCCCTCACCTACATCAAAATCAAAGGGTGGGGGTTTTGGTACCCATACTTTCTTGGGTCCTTTGGGGTTAGCTTTATTGTAAGGATCCCAAAATTTTTATACTTAGCAAAATATAAATGAGGTTTCTTATCAAAACAATATTTTGCTAAATGGCCTTTGCGGCCACAATGGGTACATGTGTACACCTTAGTATGCTTATGTGTAGGAGTGTGGTCATGTTCTGCAACATAAGCAAATGCATGGTTATGATGTGCATGAATGTGTGGAGTTTGTTTCTTTGAAAACATTGACTCCAACCTAGAATGATTAAAAGCACAAGAGTTCAAAGTTGAACTCAAACCATCCATTTTATTTTTCAAATTCTTAATCTCATTAGTTGTGGCATGTAAAGCATGGTGAGATAAAGAATCATTTTTCTTTTTCTTTTGAAAAACATTATCCTTTTCTTTTTCAACAAATTTTCTTTTTAAAGATTTATTTTCTTGTAAAATACTTTCTTTTTGTTGTTCCACCATAGCAATATCATTTTTCAAAATATTGTTCCCTTCACAAAGATCATTCAATTTTGAAAGCAAGGAAACATTTTCTTTTTCAAATCTTTATTTTCCTTTTCTAAACATGCAAGTTTATTTCTTAAAGAATCATTTTCTACATGCATGCAATCAAATTTCTTTTTTCAACTTTTGTTATCTTTTTCTAAGCATGCAATGTTATCTCTAAGTGAGTCATGTTCTTTATGCATGCAAGCAATGTCCTTTTTCATCTTTTTATTATCTTTTCTTAACATGTCATATTTCTCAAGAATTGTTTGGCAAAATGAAGTGAGCTCATCATATGACATGTCCTCATCATCGGATTCGGAATTTACCTCAAGGGGGTCATCCCCTTGGACCATAAAGCATGCATTGGAGGTGTCGCTTCCAACGTCCGAGTCACTCCCCGCATAGTATAGATCTTTTTCGCCGAGGGAGGTGATGATGTTCCATACTACAAAAGCCGATTCAACATTAGAAACCCTAGATAAATAATCATCATTTAGGGTTGACTTGATAGCATGAAGGGCTTTTGCATTAGCCTCAATGTTCTTACCATCTAAAGAATAAGCATTATTAGTAGTGGCAAGATAGACATGAAATCCTAAGGCTTTGAGGTACAATGACATCTTAACCTTCCAAATTTGGATGTTAAGGATGTCAAAGGTAGGTGGTGACATGAAGTCCATGGTGTGTGTACAAAATATTGTGATTAGCCTAAAAATGAGGATCCTTAACTCTAGGTTGTTAGACCTAATATCAAGAGCACTTGGCTCTGATACCAATTGTAAGTTCACCTAGAGGGGGGGTGAATAGGTGATGGCTAATCTAATGGTCACTTATGAACAAATAATGCGGAATTAAACTAAGATGACCAAATAAAACTTCTTTTAATTAAACATTTATGTATAACACAAGAGTGTTGCCGAATTCCCCTTGCGAGGCTCTGGACAAGCTCCTCTAGATCCCCTTGAATGGGTTGAGGTGCCGCGTTGGCTCTCTTGGTTGAATACTAGTGTTAACAACAATCCCAAGCAAGTATAGCAAATATGAGCACAAGTGAATATCATGCATATAAAGATAGACAATAATTGAATGCAAGATATAAATAAGAGACAAGAGAGAGAGAAAGAGCAATCGCAAACACAAGGGTATGTTTCGAGGTTCGAGCACACTTGCTCTACATCCCCGCCTTCGACACACGAAGGATTTCCACTATGCAAGATCCCAATGGATCTCTCCCCGGTGCCGCAACACCTACAAGCCCTTGGACTCTCTTGTCCCTTACACACCACAAGCCCACCGGCTCGTCGAGGCCGCACCTCAAGCTACAAGAGTTCGCACCCGAACCCTAAACAACCACGAGCACACTTGCCCGTCTCCTCAAAGTACAAGATGAAATCTTGGTGATCTAAACACTTGATCACCTACAAAAACTCTCACTACAACACCTATAGGATGAATAGCTCAATGGATGCTCAAGTGTTTGTGTGAGAAAGCAAGGAAAGAAAGCTATGGAGGAAAACTCAAAGAATCACTTTTTACACTCTCTTGATAAAAACTCCCTTTAAGATGGGAAGTATTTGCTCTCTATTTTGTGGAGAAAACTCTTCTCAAAGTATCAGAAAAACAGGCTCAAGAAGTCTCCAAAATCTTGTACTGAAAACAATGATAAAACCCCAATTTATGGGCTGCCAGAAACCTAGCCGTTGGGTTCTGTCAGTACAGTCGGTCGACCGGGTCGGTCGACCGCCAACGGTCAAAAATCCGACCGTTGGGGCTCTGTGGTCGACTCGCCCCGGTCGACCGAATCTACCCGTGAGCACCGCAGTCTCCAGCGGTCGACCGTCCCGGTCGACCGGCCACTGTGCTGCCAGACGTGCACAAGTCTGTGCACGTCGGTCGACCGCGAGATCGACCGGCCATGGAGCGGTCGACCGACTCGGTCGACCATAAAGGCCTGTCAGCCAGTTCCAGGTCTGCACAGTTACGGGATTTGAAAATAGGCCTTTTCACTCAATAAAAATCCCATAAATTCACAGTAAATCTAAAAAATAGTTTTAATCACAATAAAAACTGTTTTTCTAAAAATATGTTTTTCTAAAACTTGTTTTTCCATAACTTCACAAAATACAAAAACAAGATATTTGAGTTCATTTAAAGTATAGTGTGTATGGATATGATCCACTACACAATCATAATGATATATCTATGTTTTTGTCATTAAGCATATAACTTGGTTTTGGTTAAAGATGTGTATAATAGAAATACCAAAAACCAAAGTAGATATTTTGTCACAAAGAAAAAATCTTTTTCCAAAATAAAAATTCTTTTCTAAGACATAGAAATCTTTTATGAAAGCAATCCTATCAAGAGTGTGTGTGTGATATAACTTGAGCAATCCACCAACTATTCTATCCTTTACATTTTATCTAAAATAAAAATACAAATCTTATACCTAGACACAAGTCTTCAACTTCTTGAAGTCTTCCCTTGAAGGCTTCTCATCTTCTTGACTTGGTCCAAGTGCAATCCACCGAGCTCATCTCTAGATGTGGTCTTGATGCATAGGCTCGTGAATCAACCGGTGCTAGCTTCCAACTTGACTTTAAATCCTTTGTTGAAGCTCCACACCTACTAAGATCTTGATAATGAATCTGTCACTAATTAAACACAAGATCATTAGTAATCATAACTTCATGAGTTGATCATCATCAAAACTAGAGTGATGGGCCTTTGGGCCAACAATCTCCCCCTTTTTGATGATGACAAAACTCATGACGTTATATATGCATGGATTAAAGTAAAGCTTCAAAGAAGCTCCCCCTTAACTCATGCATCACTAGAGATAAATAGATATGACATTAAAGCACATAAACATGTATGCAAATGAGTGCATATAAAACAAAACAAATCTTTATCTTATTATTTATTTGCTATGCATGAGTAAAAAACATAAGTATGCATATAAGAACTTAAAAACTTTCTCCCCCTTAAGTAAGGAAATCATGCATATAACTCAAATACTTCTCCCCCTTTTTGTCAATCATCAACAAAGGGTTCAAAGTTCAAATCATCAAACAAATTTTCTCCCCCTTTTTGTCAAAAATAAGGAAATCAAGGAGGGTAAAATCAAATCAATCAATAAGATTTATATGCGATATACATTCATGAAGAGGAAGACGCTAAGTTAACTTCCCTACACATATGCATTACATGAAGAAGGGATGATAAGCCCCAATTCACATAACACATATTATGTAATGCATAAGAGGAGATGTGAAGCTCCCCCTACACACGTGTACCACATAAAGAAAAGATGTTAAGCTTCTCAATACACAATACACTCAACATGAATCTACATATGGAAGAGATGTTAAGCTCTCCTTGCATATAGACAATACAAATCAAAAATTTTGAATTTTTCTTAAAAATTTTTTGAGTTTTTGATACTAATTTCAAAACACAATGCACAAGCTTATTATGGGATACCAATTTGAAGTTCTAATTAAGCTTAGCATCAACAATCTTTGTGCTTCAAAAGATACCAATTGTAAAACAAGCACAAAAACTATCATATATATGTATGAAGAAATTATATCAATTGAGATAGATACATACATATATAGGAAAAGCAAAATATGAGTATATACCAAAAAGGTTCATATTGATACCAATTGCAAATAACCAATGATACCAATAGAAAAATAAGCTTAGGTGTATATATCACATAATCTACCACTTGAAGAATTCGGACTAGTTAAATGGAAATGTTTAACAACTAGTAAGAAATCCTTCAACCAAGAAATAAATCAAAAGGTTTTTCACAAGTAAATCACATGGCACTAAAAACACTCTATCCATAAAGTCCATATCACAAAGAAGTGAGTGACTAGTGTTATGTGGAGCAAGGTATCATGAAAATGGCAATAAAACTCAATATTCCTTTAAATTTTGATAACACGAAAATCATCACAAATTTTTAATACATGAAAATCAACAATTATATTTCATGGCATATGTATGTTTAGTCAATGCAATAAGTATACATACATATCTCTTAAACACAATTGAGTCTATATAAATAGATTTGCATGAAAAGCAAATGACTCAAGAGGTATCCATGTATATCTTAATGTTTTGGCAAAATAAACATATACATGAAATGAAAAGCACATGGTCAAATCATAAGTCCAAAATGGGAATACAAGTTTAAAAATGTAATGATCATCAAAACTAAGCTATACTAGCACACCTAATGGGCACAAATAAGCAATCAAATCCAATCATATATAGATTTATTTGTGGTCCATAATGTGTACAAGTATAAATCCAAGTGTTGACAGAAACTAACATTTAAACTAATATTCAAATCATGAAGTGTAAGTAAATTTTGAGATCATACAAGAAATAGAATCATGTGCATCAATTTAAGAATAGATAACTAGTTTAAATGGATTTTTGACAAACTAGTTAAAGATCCTTAAAGAATATAAGATCATATGTTTTTCATGAATAATACTAAATACATAAAAGTTCAAGCACTCATATTCCATAAAGCTCAAAATTATATATTTTCTTAAAGATTGAGTGTTCAAAGGTTATGTAAATAGTATCTTTACGAAAATAGTCTATGAAGCTTAAATCAAATAAGACTATTCAAATTTTATTAAACAACACATAAAAATCATTTTCATCATCTCAAAATCATTTTTCATAAAATCAACAATCTTCATGGTATATGTATGATTCATCCAATCCTAACAATACACATACATATCCCAAATATAAAAGAGTCTATCAAATGTGTTTGCATGAAAGCAAGAGAGTCATGGTATACATGTATATTTATTAGATTTGAATTCAAAATGCATATACATGAAGTAAATCACTATAATAGGCAAAAACATGTATGAAGGAGAATCATCAAAACTAGCCTATACATGTGCATATAGTGGATACAAATGAGCATGAGGTTCAATTATATATGAATCAATTGTAATTCACTATTTGTATATGTATACATACAAGTTTGACACATTCTACATCTAAGCATGTAATTATCACATGAAGCACATAAAATTTTAAAACATGAACATGCTATGAATATTATGGATGAACAAGCATGAACATAAAAAATAGGAGTTTAGAAATTGTTACCAACTCCAAAGCTCCAAATATGGTGGTCTTTCCCACCAAAATCTCCTTGATAGCAATGCATCCAAAAGTTTGTCCATCATGTCCATTGCATCCGCTATCAAGGCACCAATCCTCTCACGTTTTGTGAGAGCCCTCACCTACATCAAAATCAAAGGGTGGGGGTTTTGGTACCCATACTTTCTTGGGTCCTTTGGGGTTAGCTTTATTGTAAGGATCCCAAAATCTTTTATACTTAGCAAAATATAAATGAGGTTTCTTATCAAAACAATATTTTGCTAAATGGCCTTTGCGGCCACAATGTGTACATGTGTACACCTTAGTACGCTTATGTGTAGGAGTGTGGTCATGTTGTGCAACATAAGCAAATGCATGGTTATGATGTGCATGAATGTGTGGAGTTTGTTTCTTTGAAAACATTGACTCCAACCTAGAATGATTAAAAGCACAAGAGTTCAAAGTTGAACTCAAACCATCCATTTTATTTTTCAAATTCTTAATCTAATTAGTTGTGGCATGTAAAGCATGGTGAGATAAAGAATCATTTTTCTTTTTCTTTTGAAAAACATTATCCTTTTCTTTTTCAACAAATTTTCTTTTTAAAGATTTATTTTCTTGTAAAATACTTTCTTTTTGTTGTTCCACCATAGCAATATCATTTTTCAAAATATTGTTCCCTTCACAAAGATCATTCAATTTTGAAAGCAAGGAAACATTTTCATTTTTCAAATCTTTATTTTCCTTTTCTAAACATGCAAGTTTATTTCTAAAAGAATCATTTTCTACATGCATGCAATCAAATTTCTTTTTCCAACTTTTGTTATCTTTTTCTAAGCATGCAATGTTATCTCTAAGTGAGTCATGTTCTTTATGCATGCAAGCAATGTCCTTTTTCATCTTTTTATTATCTTTTCTTAACATGTCATATTTCTCAAGAATTGTTTGGCAAGATGAAGTGAGCTCATCATATGACATGTCCTCATCATCGGATTCGGAATTTACCTCAAGGGGGTCATCCCCTTGGACCATAAAGCATGCGTTGGAGGTGTCGCTTCCAACGTCCGAGTCACTCCCCGCATAGTATAGATCTTTTTCGCCGAGGGAGGTGATGATGTTCCATACTACAAAAGCCGATTCAACATTAGAAACCCTAGATAAATAATCATCATTTAGGGTTGACTTGATAGCATGAAGGGCTTTTGCATTAGCCTCAATGTTCTTACCATCTAAAGAATAAGCATTATTAGTAGTGGCAAGATAGACATGAAATCCTAAGGCTTTGAGGTACAATGACATCTTAACCTTCCAAATTTGGATGTTAAGGATGTCAAAGGTGGGTGGTGACATGAAGTCCATGGTGTGTGTACAAAATATTGTGATTAGCCTAAAAATGAGGATCTTTAACTCTAGGTTGTTAGACCTAATATCAAGAGCACTTGGCTCTGATACCAATTGAAAGTTCACCTAGAGGGGGGGTGAATAGGTGATGGCTAATCTAATGGTCACTTATGAACAAATAATGCGGAATTAAAACTAAGATGACCAAATAAAACTTCTTTTAATTAAACACTTATGTATAACACAAGAGTGTTGCCGAATTCCCCTTGCGAGGCTCTGGACAAGCTCCTCTAGATTCCCCTTGAATGGGTTGAGGTGCCGCGTTGGCTCTCTTGGTTGAATACTAGTGTTAACAACAATCCCAAGCAAGTATAGCAAATATGAGCACAAGTGAATATCATGCATATAAAGATAGACAATAATTGAATGCAAGATATAAATAAGAGACAAGAGAGAGAGAAAGAGCAATCGCAAACACAAGGGTATGTTTCGAGGTTCGAGCACACTTGCTCTACATCCCCGCCTTCGACACACGAAGGATTTCCACTATGCAAGATCCCAATGGATCTCTCCCCGGTGCCGCAACACCTACAAGCCCTTGGACTCTCTTGTCCCTTACACACCACAAGCCCACCGGCTCGTCGAGGCCGCACCTCAAGCTACAAGAGTTCGCACCCGAACCCTAAACAACCACGAGCACACTTGCCCGTCTCCTCAAAGTACAAGATGAAATCTTGGTGATCTAAACACTTGATCACCTACAAAAACTCTCACTACAACACCTATAGGATGAATAGCTCAATGGATGCTCAAGTGTTTGTGTGAGAAAGCAAGGAAAGAAAGCTATGGAGGAAAACTCAAAGAATCACTTTTTACACTCTCTTGATAAAAACTCCCTTTAAGATGGGAAGTATTTGCTCTCTATTTTGTGGAGAAAACTCTTCTCAAAGTATCAGAAAAACAGGCTCAAGAAGTCTCCAAAATCTTGTATTGAAAACAATGATAAAACCCCAATTTATGGGCTGCCAGAAACCTAGCCGTTGGGTTCTGTCAGTACAGTCGGTCGACCGGGTCGGTCGACCGCCAACGGTCAAAAATCCGACCGTTGGGGCTCTGTGGTCGACTCGCCCGGTCGACCGAATCTACCCGTGAGCACCGCAGTCTCCAGCGGTCGACCGTCCCGGTCGACCGGCCACTGTGCTGCCAGACGTGCACAAGTCTGTGCACGTCGGTCGACCGCGAGATCGACCGGCCATGGAGCGGTCGACCGACTCGGTCGACCATAAAGGCCTGTCAGCCAGTTCCAGGTCTGCACAGTTACGGGATTTGAAAATAGGCCTTTTCACTCAATAAAAATCCCATAAATTCATAGTAAATCTAAAAAATAGTTTTAATCACAATAAAAACTGTTTTTCTAAAAACATGTTTTTCTAAAACTTGTTTTTCCATAACTTCACAAAATACAAAAATAAGATATTTGAGTTCATTTAAAGTATAGTGTGTATGGATATGATCCACTACACAATCATAATGATATATCTATGTTTTTGTCATTAAGCATATAACTTGGTTTTGGTTAAAGATGTGTATAATAGAAATACCAAAAACCAAAGTAGATATTTTGTCACAAAGAAAAAATCTTTTTCCAAAATAAAAATTCTTTTCTAAGACATAGAAATCTTTTATGAAAGCAATCCTATCAAGAGTGTGTGTGTGATATAACTTGAGCAATCCACCAACTATTCTATCCTTTACATTTTATCTAAAATAAAAATACAAATCTTATACCTAGACACAAGTCTTCAACTTCTTGAAGTCTTTCCTTGAAGGCTTCTCATCTTCTTGACTTGGTCCAAGTGCAATCCACCGAGCTCATCTCTAGATGTGGTCTTGATGCATAGGCTCGTGAATCAACCGGTGCTAGCTTCCAACTTGACTTTAAATCCTTTGTTGAAGCTCCACACCTACTAAGATCTTGATAATGAATCTGTCACTAATTAAACACAAGATCATTAGTAATCATAACTTCATGAGTTGATCATCATCAAAACTAGAGTGATGGGCCTTTGGGCCAACAATCTCCCCTTTTTGATGATGACAAAACTCATGACGTTATATATGCATGGATTAAAGTAAAGCTTCAAAGAAGCTCCCCCTTAACTCATGCATCACTAGAGATAAATAGATATGACATTAAAGCACATAAACATGTATGCAAATGAGTGCATATAAAACAAAACAAATCTTTATCTTATTATTTATTTGCTATGCATGAGTAAAAAACATAAGTATGCATATAAGAACTTAAAAACTTTCTCCCCCTTAAGTAAGGAAATCATGCATATAACTCAAATACTTCTCCCCCTTTTTGTCAATCATCAACAAAGGGTTCAAAGTTCAAATCATCAAACAAATTTCTCCCCCTTTTTGTCAAAAATAAGGAAATCAAGGAGGGTAAAATCAAATCAATCAATAAGATTTATATGCGATATACATTCATGAAGAGGAAGACGCTAAGTTAACTTCCCTACACATATGCATTACATGAAGAAGGGATGATAAGTCCCAATTCACATAACACATATTATGTAATGCATAAGAGGAGATGTGAAGCTCCCCCTACACACGTGTACCACATAAAGAAAAGATGTTAAGCTTCTCAATACACAATACACTCAACATGAATCTACATATGGAAGAGATGTTAAGCTCTCCTTGCATATAGACAATACAAATCAAAAATTTTGAATTTTTCTTAAAAAAATTTTTGAGTTTTTGATACTAATTTCAAAACACAATGCACAAGCTTATTATGGGATACCAATTTGAAGTTCTAATTAAGCTTAGCATCAACAATCTTTGTGCTTCAAAAGATACCAATTGTAAAACAAGCACAAAAACTATCATATATATGTATGAAGAAATTATATCAATTGAGATAGATACATACATATATAGGAAAAGCAAAATATGAGTATATACCAAAAAGGTTCATATTGATACCAATTGCAAATAACCAATGATACCAATAGAAAAATAAGCTTAGGTGTATATATCACATAATCTACCACTTGAAGAATTCGGACTAGTTAAATGGAAATGTTTAACAACTAGTAAGAAATCCTTCAACCAAGAAATAAATCAAAAGGTTTTTCACAAGTAAATCACATGGCACTAAAAACACTCTATCCATAAAGTCCATATCACAAAGAAGTGAGTGACTAGTGTTATGTGGAGCAAGGTATCATGAAAATGGCAATAAAACTCAATATTCCTTTAAATTTTGATAACACGAAAATCATCACAAATTTTTAATACATGAAAATCAACAATTATATTTCATGGCATATGTATGTTTAGTCAATGCAATAAGTATACATACATATCTCTTAAACACAATTGAGTCTATATAAATAGATTTGCATGAAAAGCAAATGACTCAAGAGGTATCCATGTATATCTTAATGTTTTGGCAAAATAAACATATACATGAAATGAAAAGCACATGGTCAAATCATAAGTCCAAAATGGGAATACAAGTTTAAAAATGTAATGATCATCAAAACTAAGCTATACTAGCACACCTAATGGGCACAAATAAGCAATCAAATCCAATCATATATAGATTTATTTGTGGTCCATAATGTGTACAAGTATAAATCCAAGTGTTGACAGAAACTAACATTTAAACTAATATTCAAATCATGAAGTGTAAGTAAATTTTGAGATCATACAAGAAATAGAATCATGTGCATCAATTTAAGAATAGATAACTAGTTTAAATGGATTTTTGACAAACTAGTTAAAGATCCTTAAAGAATATAAGATCATATGTTTTTCATGAATAATACTAAATACATAAAAGTTCAAGCACTCATATTCCATAAAGCTCAAAATTATATATTTTCTTAAAGATTGAGTGTTCAAAGGTTATGTAAATAGTATCTTTATGAAAATAGTCTATGAAGCTTAAATCAAATAAGACTATTCAAATTTTATTAAACAACACATAAAAATCATTTTCATCATCTCAAAATCATTTTTCATAAAATCAACAATCTTCATGGTATATGTATGATTCATCCAATCCTAACAATACACATACATATCCCAAATATAAAAGAGTCTATCAAATGTGTTTGCATGAAAGCAAGAGACTCATGGTATACATGTATATTTATTAGATTTGAATTCAAAATGCATATACATGAAGTAAATCACTATAATAGGCAAAAACATGTATGAAGGAGAATCATCAAAACTAGCCTATACATGTGCATATAGTGGATACAAATGAGCATGAGGTTCAATTATATATGAATCAATTGTAATTCACTATTTGTATATGTATACATACAAGTTTGACACATTCTACATCTAAGCATGTAATTATCACATGAAGCACATAAAATCTTAAAACATGAACATGCTATGAATATTATGGATGAACAAGCATGAACATAAAAAATAGGAGTTTAGAAATTGTTACCAACTCCAAAGCTCCAAATATGGTGGTCTTTCCCACCAAAATCTCCTTGATAGCAATGCATCCAAAAGTTTGTCCATCATGTCCATTGCATCCGCTATCAAGGCACCAATCCTCTCACGTTTTGTGAGAGCCCTCACCTACATCAAAATCAAAGGGTGGGGGTTTTGGTACCCATACTTTCTTGGGTCCTTTGGGTTAGCTTTATTGTAAGGATCCCAAAATCTTTTATACTTAGCAAAATATAAATGAGGTTTCTTATCAAAACAATATTTTGCTAAATGGCCTTTGCGGCCACAATGTGTACATGTGTACACCTTAGTATGCTTATGTGTAGGAGTGTGGTCATGTTGTGCAACATAAGCAAATGCATGGTTATGATGTGCATGAATGTGTGGAGTTTGTTTCTTTGAAAACATTGACTCCAACCTAGAATGATTAAAAGCACAAGAGTTCAAAGTTGAACTCAAACTATCCATTTTATTTTTCAAATTCTTATTCTCATTAGTTGTGGCATGTAAAGCATGGTGAGATAAAGAATCATTTTTCTTTTTCTTTTGAAAAACATTATCCTTTTCTTTTTCAACAAATTTTCTTTTTAAAGATTTATTTTCTTGTAAAATACTTTCTTTTTGTTGTTCCACCATAGCAATATCATTTTTCAAAATATTGTTCCCTTCACAAAGATCATTCAATTTTGAAAGCAAGGAAACATTTTCATTTTTCAAATCTTTATTTTCCTTTTCTAAACATGCAAGTTTATTTCTAAAAGAATCATTTTCTACATGCATGCAATCAAATTTCTTTTTCCAACTTTTGTTATCTTTTTCTAAGCATGCAATGTTATCTCTAAGTGAGTCATGTTCTTTATGCATGCAAGCAATGTCCCTTTTCATCTTTTTATTATCTTTTCTTAACATGTCATATTTCTCAAGAATTGTTTGGCAAAATGAAGTGAGCTCATCATATGACATGTCCTCATCATCGGATTCGGAATTTACCTCAAGGGGGTCATCCCCTTGGACCATAAAGCATGCGTTGGAGGTGTCGCTTCCAACGTCCGAGTCACTCCCCGCATAGTATAGATCTTTTTCGCCGAGGGAGGTGATGATGTTCCATACTACAAAAGCCGATTCAACATTAGAAACCCTAGATAAATAATCATCATTTAGGGTTGACTTGATAGCATGAAGGGCTTTTGCATTAGCCTCAATGTTCTTACCATCTAAAGAATAAGCATTATTAGTAGTGGCAAGATAGACATGAAATCCTAAGGCTTTGAGGTACAATGACATCTTAACCTTCCAAATTTGGATGTTAAGGATGTCAAAGGTGGGTGGTGACATGAAGTCCATGGTGTGTGTACAAAATATTGTGATTAGCCTAAAAATGAGGATCTTTAACTCTAGGTTGTTAGACCTAATATCAAGAGCACTTGGCTCTGATACCAATTGAAAGTTCACCTAGAGGGGGGTGAATAGGTGATGGCTAATCTAATGGTCACTTATGAACAAATAATGCGGAATTAAAACTAAGATGACCAAATAAAACTTCTTTTAATTAAACACTTATGTATAACACAAGAGTGTTGCCGAATTCCCCTTGCGAGGCTCTGGACAAGCTCCTCTAGATTCCCCTTGAATGGGTTGAGGTGCCGCGTTGGCTCTCTTGGTTGAATACTAGTGTTAACAACAATCCCAAGCAAGTATAGCAAATATGAGCACAAGTGAATATCATGCGTATAAAGATAGACAATAATTGAATGCAAGATATAAATAAGAGACAAGAGAGAGAGAAAGAGCAATCGCAAACACAAGGGTATGTTTCGAGGTTCGAGCACACTTGCTCTACATCCCCGCCTTCGACACACGAAGGATTTCCACTATGCAAGATCCCAATGGATCTCTCCCCGGTGCCGCAACACCTACAAGCCCTTGGACTCTCTAGTCCCTTACACACCACAAGCCCACCGGCTCGTCGAGGCCGCACCTCAAGCTACAAGAGTTCGCACCCGAACCCTAAACAACCACGAGCACACTTGCCCGTCTCCTCAAAGTACAAGATGAAATCTTGGTGATCTTAACACTTGATCACCTACAAAAACTCTCACTACAACACCTATAGGATGAATAGCTCAATGGATGCTCAAGTGTTTGTGTGAGAAAGCAAGGAAAGAAAGCTATGGAGGAAAACTCAAAGAATCACTTTTTACACTCTCTTGATAAAAACTCCCTTTAAGATGGGAAGTATTTGCTCTCTATTTTGTGGAGAAAACTCTTCTCAAAGTATCAGAAAAACAGGCTCAAGAAGTCTCCAAAATCTTGTATTGAAAACAATGATAAAACCCCAATTTATGGGCTGCCAGAAACCTAGCCGTTGGGTTCTGTCAGTACAGTCGGTCGACCGGGTCGGTCGACCGCCAACGGTCAAAAATCCGACCGTTGGGGCTCTGCGGTCGACCGGCCCGGTCGACCGAATCTACCCGTGAGCACCGCAGTCTCCAGCGGTCGACCGTCCCGGTCGACCGGCCACTGTGCTGCCAGACGTGCACAAGTCTGTGCACGTCGGTCGACCGCGAGATCGACCGGCCATGGAGCGGTCGACCGACTCGGTCGACCAGAAAGGCCTGTCATCCAGTTCCAGGTCTGCACAGTTACGGGATTTGAAAATAGGCCTTTTCACTCAATAAAAATCCCATAAATTCACAGTAAATCTAAAAAATAGTTTTAATCACAATAAAAACTGTTTTTCTAAAAATATGTTTTTCTAAAACTTGTTTTTCCATAACTTCACAAAATACAAAAACAAGATATTTGAGTTCATTTAAAGTATAGTGTGTATGGATATGATCCACTACACAGTCATAATGATATATCTATGTTTTTGTCATTAAGCATATAACTTGGTTTTGGTTAAAGATGTGTATAATAGAAATACCAAAAACCAAAGTAGATATTTTGTCACAAAGAAAAAATCTTTTTCCAAAATAAAAATTCTTTTCTAAGACATAGAAATCTTTTATGAAAGCAATCCTATCAAGAGTGTGTGTGTGATATAACTTGAGCAATCCACCAACTATTCTATCCTTTACATTTTATCTAAAATAAAAATACAAATCTTATACCTAGACACAAGTCTTCAACTTCTTGAAGTCTTCCCTTGAAGGCTTCTCATCTTCTTGACTTGGTCCAAGTGCAATCCACCGAGCTCATCTCTAGATGTGGTCTTGATGCATAGGCTCGTGAATCAACCGGTGCTAGCTTCCAACTTGACTTTAAATCCTTTGTTGAAGCTCCACACCTACTAAGATCTTGATAATGAATCTGTCACTAATTAAACACAAGATCATTAGTAATCATAACTTCATGAGTTGATCATCATCAAAACTAGAGTGATGGGCCTTTGGGCCAACATCACCATGGTACCGTTATATTATTATATTGTCTACACTATTATCATCAATGTTATCGCATTGTCACAACATAGTCATGTTTTTCTTATGTATTAGTAGTCGATGAGAATTGAATTGAAAATTGAAGATTAATTAAATGAAATGTTGCTTCATTGATATATTGGGTCTTTTATACTAGGGCTTGTTAATAGATTATATTAGAGTGAGGTTTGACTTGGAGATGATGATGATGGATCTGATATATTTTTTATATCTAATATATGTGGATTCAGTGTTTGTCATAGATAGGTAGATGTTTCTCTTTATCAATTTAATATTTTTGATTTATTGGATCTTTAGATGTTTGAATCAGAGTGGATTACATTACAGCGTATTATTATATTACAAAAGAGTAGAGTATTTTGGTGATGACGGATCTGATATATCTTTGATGTCTATTATATGTGGATTCGGTGTTTGTCATGGAGAGGTGGATGTTTCTCTTTATCAATTTTAATATTATTAGATTTATTGGATCTATAAATATTTGGATCTGTTAGTGGATTACATCACAGTGGGTTATTATATTATGGGAGAGTAAAGTATTTTGGTTATGATGGATTAGATATATCCTTGATGTTAATATATTTGGACTCGGTATTTGGCACTAAGGTATTAGTATTTCATTAATCATTATTTAATTGTTCACATATTAATTCAGATGTAGTTGTGACATATTTAGGTTATAATCTGATTTGGTCTTGAGGTTGGTTGGTTGTGATTCAAATATGTTTTCATTATGTTCGAACTTGGATGCACCAGTGACTTAGAGGATGCATATATTGATGACTTAGAGAATTAAAGTAGACTGATAGAACGAGAGAATTGATTTATTGGTCTACTGAATTGTAGTTTGTTCTATCGAATTATTTTGACATGGACTTACTGTTTGATGTTCACGATGACTGTATAAGATTATGTGTTGATGGATCAGTTACTAATATAACTTAGTACAGATGGATGAGTTCTAGATTAGTTCTAGCTGAGATTCTATATGGACAAATTATTTTATGTCATGTTACTGAAAATTACTAGGAAAATATTGTCTGACCGTAACATTGAAAAATACTGGAAAAATTCCTGCATCGCGATGCTTTTAGGCCGGACCGCATTCACTACGCCATGCTACACCTCAGAGATGTTCCTTAGTGCTCCTCGTGAGGCTCTGAGCAATCCTTAAAACACTTGAACATGTCTCCAAACTGAAACTCCCAGTTCAACTGGACCTCATAGTTCTTCCTATGTAATAATACTTCTCCAAGGGTGATTCTCCATTAACACGACAACCAAGCTCCATAACTTCAACAATCTCCCAGTTGGAGTAGCCGACACAGTGGCAACACTCATCTCGCTCTCTCTCGTTCTCCACAGTTTTCAACTAATGTTGACTCCGAATGACTCAAATTCGGATCCTTAGGGTTGAAGACCGGCAGAAGATGAACAACTTCTCAACTTTTCCACCGTGACCACCTTGGTCAATATATGTACTGATTTTTACTTTTGTGTATCTTCAACAATGAGAACAAATCATCCTTCAATAGTTTGCAGATGAAATGGTATCATACATTAATGTGCTTGGTTTTGTCTAGATAGATTGGATTATTTGTAAGGTCTATCGTGCTTTGGCTATCAATGTGCAGTGATGAAGCCACCTTCTCCTATATGAGCTCCTTCAAAAAATTGTTCAGTCATATCAGCTCCTTGCAAGCTTCTATCACTGCAACATACTTGGCCCTCTGTGTTGACAAAGTGATTATCTTTTGCAGCATCGACACCCTACTTACAACTCCACTTCACAAAGTTAAAACATAACCAGTAGTACTCTTTCGATCACAAAACCACCCGAAAAATTAGAGTCAACAATCCTTGTAGCTAAATGTCCATGTCATTGTAGCACAATGCCATATCTGAGATCCTCTTTCGATGTCTCAAGATCTTCTTCACAGCTATCTAGTGCACTTTCCAGGGGTTTCTCATATATCTGCTGACAACTCTCACTGTTTGAGAAATGTCTGATCTCGTACAGACCATAGCATACATCAGACTGCCACAGCTGATGCATATGGCACCTCTGACATGAGAGTCATCTCATCTTTTGTTGTCAGAGTCCATACCGATAAGAGCGTGAAGTGACCTTGTGGTCGGACATTCACACATTTTGCATCTGTCATGTTAAACCTCTTCAGTACCTTCTCCACATACTGGGCTTGTGACACTTTCAACAGTCGCTTTTCTCTATCTTGTTGATCTTCATTCCATGAATTTTCTATGATGGACCTAATTCCTTCATTAAGAATTCTTCCACCAACTTGGTTTTGAGATTTACAATCTCCTCCATGATTGAACCAACAACAAACATATCATTACATAAAACAGTGGCATGATATAAGAATTCTCAAACCACTTCGAATTGCTGCAATGATCAGCATCCAACCTTGTTAAATCACTGTTAATCATGAATATGGAAACTTCAGATATCACTACCTCAGAGCCTGTTTCAAGCCATAAAAACTTTTCTTTAGCTTTCAAACTAACTTCTCCTTCCCGAGCATGATATACCCCTATGGCTGCAACATGTAAATGTCTTCCTCCAAATTGCCACGGAGGAACGTGGTCTTAACATTTAGCTGCTCCAGATGTAAATCCTTCCTATCACAATACTCAGCATAGATATGATGGTAGTTAGTTTCACAATAGAAGAGAAAAATCTTGTTGAAGTCAATACCTTCTCGCTGTTGAAATTCCTTCACAATTAAACTTTCCTTGTATCTTCTAGTGCCATCATGATCTTCCTTTAGCAGGTAGAACCCACTTGGTATGCAAAACACACTTGCTCTCTAGCAGTTCAACCAAATCTCACGCATGGTTCTCCATGAGAGACACTATCTCATCATCCATAACAAGTTCCCACTTAGCCTTGGCTTTCACCTGTAAGGCCTCCGCATAACACTCTGGCTCACCACTATTAGTCAACAACAGATAGTGCAAGGAAGGAGAATATCTGTGTGGAGCTTTTATTTGCCTAGTTGAGCACCTCAGCTCAATTTGGGGTCATAGGTGCTACTTAGGATTCCTCATTCCCTCGAGAATATTCAGAGCTTTCTCCACAGGAGCATCATCCAATTCGACGAACTCCGAGTCCGCAACTCCCTGTTGCTTGGGAGTTCTCTGAGGTTCCACTCTAATTTCATTCTTTGAAGTGCTTCTCTCCATTAACAAGTCCTTGTACATCTTTTCTTCATTGAAAACCACATCCTTGTGCCTAAGGACCTTGCCATTCTCTGCATCCCAAAATTAATAGTTGTACTCATCAGTTTTGTATCAAATAAATATACAGCTCCTGGACTTTGGGTCCAACTTGTTCCTGTGACTAAGCTCAATATGGACATAAGAGATATAACAAAATGTTAGTAGGTGATTCATCTTTACTCTTTGTCGATCCATCCTTTCTCGGGAATCCCATAATTCAGAAGTATCGATGGTCCTCTATTGATCAGATATACCGCCTTGTTGACTGCATCTGTTTAAAACTACTTAGGAAATCCAACATGTATCTGCATGCTCCGTGCATGTTCCAGAATAGTCCTATTCATGCACTCTGTTGATAAGGGTTTCTGAGAATCGTCTTCAGTCTATGGATTCCTCGACTCGTGCAGACTCTTTGAATCTTTTATTGTAGTATTTATCCCCATTGCTAGACTACAATCACTTAAGTTTTCGACCTGATTCATTCCCCACTTGGGCCAACCATTTCTTAAACATCTTGAACTCATTCAACTTGTGTTTTAAGAAATATATCCGGACCTTTCTACTAGAATCATCGATGACTATAATAAAATATAATGAGCCTTAGAGAGAGGGAACTAAAGCCTTATCCCATTCGTCGGTATACACTAACTCTAACTTTTCTAGGTTCAAATTCTTTCTCATTACTGCGAAACTAACTCTTTTCTGCTTTTCGTAGATGCAATCTTCACAAAAGTCTAGGTCAACAGACTTTAACCCCAACAGCTTATTCTTGGGGAGCATAACCGTCATTCTCTTCTCGCTCATATGCCCAAGTTTTTGATGCCACCTCTGGCATCCACGTCTGACGAAGCAACTGAAATTGAAGCTCTTGAACCCAATGTCATGTAGGGTATCTTCCTTATTACCCTAGGATATCCCCAATGTACCGTTGGTGGTCTTGCATACATCACCATTGAAGGTGGTCTTCATCCCTCAGTCTGCAAGCTGACTGACAGAGATCAAGTTTCTCTTCAGCTTTGGTGCATGTCTGATGTTCCTTAACTTCAGTGTAGAGCCATTAGAGAGGCTGACTACTACATCACTTTTTTCAATAATGTCACATGGTTCATCATCTCTCAGGTATATCTTCCCAAGTCCACCTTTCTTATAGTGTGAAAGATTTCTTGTCAGAAAGTAGTGTGAAAAGGGGCACCATATTAATAACCCATGATTCACTGGCCTCAAACAAGGAGAGAGAGAATGAAGGCATCAGATCCATCACTCTTTATAATATATGTGGAATCCTTCTTCTTGCCTTTTCTCCTCCATCCTCTTGCTTACAGTTTTCTGGATATGCCCTATCTCACCACACCTCCAACATTCCACACCCCTCAACTTAGATGTACCTCTTCTCAATTTGGATTTCAGCCTACTATTTTTTCTTATATATATTCCTAGACCTCTATCTCTGATCAATGCTCTGGGAACTCCGTGATATCTTTGCTGGCACCGATGACTTCCTGCGTGCTTCTTCACTGAGAAGTACACTTACCACATCGTCAAACTTTAAGGTTCCTATCCCGAAGGAAGTGCTCACAGCCATAATGAGACCATCCTAGGCTTCTAGAAGATTGGATAACAGAACCCGCGCTTTGATTTCATCATCGAAATAATCTTAACAGATTCTAACTGACTCATTAGCGTGTTGAAATCGTTGAGATGCTTTGCAATGCTTTCGCTGTCCCCCCTCTTCAGGTTGAACAACTTCTTCATCAAGAATACATTGTTTGACTCTAAGGGTTTCTCGTATATCTTCGATAGCGCCACCAAGTTTTTGGTCATCCTTTTCCTGAAAATGTTGAAAGCAACCATTAATGCTAGGGATAATCAGATCATCCCTAGGGCTTTCTGATATAGAATCTCCTACTCACCGTTGGACATCTCCTAGTACAGGTAGACTTCGATCAAGAGAAAGAAAAAGATCTTTCTGGTACAGGTAGTCTTCGATTTTCATCTTCCAAAACTCAAAGTTCATGTCGTTGAATCTTTCAACTTTGACCTTTCCTTTATCACCATCTCTAACCAAAGCTCTAATATTAGTTGTTAGGGATCGAAACAGATGGAAAGACGAAACTAAATCACACCTAGAGGGGGAGTGAATAGGTGTAATGCTAATCAATACACAATTTAAAAATGAGATGATGCAAGATCACTCAAAGTAAGATTAGAAGCCGGATACCCTGTGAAGGGCTCTGAACTCCTTCCTCATGATTTCTCTAAATAAGAGTTTGAGGTGCATAATGCAATCTTGTTGTGAGAGTATAGATCGACAATATAAGAATGAATGAATAGAAAGTAAGAAATACAAGTAAACCAATCGCAAACATAGAGATTTGTTTCAAGGTTCGAGCACCCAGCTCTACGACCCCGCCTTCACCCTGAAGGATTTCCAATCTACTTGAATATCCACAAAGGACTATAATCACTAGGGAGTACCCAACTCCTTAATCACACTCCTCTAGTCCAGAGGTAATGTAGCCACAAAGTACAATAATCACTTGGTGATCAAAAGAGCACAAACTACTCTTTCTCACCAATAAAAGGAGTCTAATGATAGGATAGATGTAATAGCTTAAGTTGTGAGAAAAATCAAGGAGTTTGGAAGATGAAATCTCAAAGAAAATTCTTGGGAAAATCTAGATATATATCAAGAATATAAACATAAAACCCAATTCGCAAAAGACTCTTTTCTTTGAATTTCGAAGCCTTGAAAATAAAAATCAAAACTTTTAGCCAAAAACTTCTTTGAATTTGCTACAAAAATACTTAGAAAGATTAGAAGAGAAGCTCTCAAAATTGTTGTGCAAAACAGCCAAGAGCAAACCCTATTTATAGATTTTGAAAAAATGTATCTGTTGGGAGTCAGATATGGTCAATTTTGACCTTCCAGTTGACTGGCCAACGGTCGAAATATGACCATTGTCTACCACCGGTCAACCGCCAAATCGACCGGTCCAAGCCTTCGGTCGACCGCCTGGTCGACCGCCCTTACCTGAGAGCAAGGGAACTTCAGTTGGTCAACCGTGCGGTCGACCAGCCTAAGAGGCTGGAAATGTGCATGCTCTTGTGCACATCGGTCGACCGACCTGGTCGATCGCCCACTGGTCTGGTCGAACATCCTGTCGACCGCCAGCACAAAACAGGCAGGGATAAAGAACATGAAAACTGGTCTTTTTGATTCAATTAAAATCTCATAAATTCATATTAATTCCACAAAAATAAGTTCTTTAAAATACTCTGAAGTGCAAATACGTGTGATCAAAATTCAATACATATTACAAACATTTTGAATCATTTTTTTGATTTAGAAGTTAAGTTTAAAACTGAAAACCATATTTTCCAAAACTTGTATTTTGAAATGAAAAATCGTTTTCTCCAAAACATGTATAGATACAAAAACAAGATATTGAAACTTTTTGAAGAATAGAGTGTTTGGATAAAATCCAATATACATTAAAAATATTATATCTATATTTTTGATATGAAATCCAAAACCGGTTAAATGAAAACCAAACATATAGAAACTAGTGTGTCTGTGAACTTGAACATATTATCACTATCTATCTTACATAAGATCTACACAACATAAACTGAAGCCTTCTTGCAGAACTTTATCTCCAAGTCGACTCGATCCAAACACGATCCAATGAGTTAGACTCCAACCGAGTGCTAGATGTGATCTTGATGTGCAAGCTCTTGAATCAATACGTGTAAGCTCCAAAACACCTTTGTTGAAGTTCCACGCCTATTAAGATCTTGATAGATAACTGAAACTAAATAAGTATAAGATCATTAGTAGACTGTAACTACATGAATTAATCATCATCAAAACTAGAGTGATGGGCCTTTGGGCTAACAGAAACAACAATGGATTAGATCTCAAAGAAAGAAATAAGATCGCTAATTTATCACAAGACAATAAACAAAGCACATCATAAAATACGTAAAAAACTCAATACTGGGAAAAAAACTACAGAGTCGATTACAAATCCACTATTATCAAAAGATTAGAGGGAGACAAAGAAGATAATGTCATGGCCGCTCTGTATAATAGCTCTCAGATTTCTCTTAGCCTCATCTCCTCTTTTATCCTAATTACGAAGCATCTCCTTTTATAGAGAAAACTTGGGTTACAAGTTATGACATTCCTAAACTACTCTTCATATGTGACTTGAGTTTCCTGTACCGTGATGCTTTCAGGCTGGACCGTACATTGTGCCTTGGAGATGTTCCTCTGCTCTTTCACTCGGAGTGCTCCTCGTGAGACTTCGAATGATCCTCCAAACACTTGGACATGTCTCCAAACTAAAACTCCAAGCTCGCCTAAACTTCTCGTCTGTATTACGCCTTTACATGGGGAGTCAGTAAGTGATCGTACACATATTTTGTATTCTTTTCTTTACGCTTCTACATTTATCGTGTAATAAATCTGCTAATTTCTTCGTCTTAAATGTCTTTTTTTGTAGAAAATAATAATGAAGAGAAAGAGGATTAAACTAAATAAATACCTATTAAAATCAGATTTAACTGGATCTACTTGGTTAGCTGAGGGTGATCCCAGATCTAGTTAGAATAAATCAAGGATTGGGATAAATATTCAGCTGAAGATCAGAGCAAATCAGAAAGATAACACAAAATAAAAACTGATAAACTTCAGATTTCTATAAATCAATTTTGGTTAGGTAAAGATCAACCGATGATAATATCAAATATAGAGGGATAAATGGATAGAGAGAAATCAACGGATGAGATGAAGCAAGTTTGACTCGGATTCTATCTGGATACATTATAGTATTTGAATCATACCTTTCGCTATTGAATCTAAAATCTAATGATTCAAGATGATCCAGAAAGAAGATTTAAAGGGCTACAACGCTTAAGGTGATCACTATTTCTAATTCTGTCATTTGATAGGTGATATTCAGTAATCAACACGTCAATAAGCTGCAGATCAGAACTAAATATCCACATCAAATCAATTTTGGAGATAAGGAAAATATTCAAATTTAGAAATATCTAACTTTTCCTATCTTCATACTCCCATAACCTCTGCATTTCTCCTATAAATGCCTGCAATCTCAAAGGCAAAAAAGAACGACCAAGCAGAGAGTAGAACTTAGACTAATTTGTAGTTTATAACTTAGATTTTTAGTTTTCTTTTATATAATTTTGTTTTATTATGTAACTCAGAGGAGAGAAGACTTTCATGAAGGAATGAGAGCAAGCTTGTACCGAATGTGTAAGTGATCTTTTCTTCCATTGTTATTTGAATTGAATCGAGGTTTCATTTCTTTTCTATTCTTATTTTTGTTCGCTTCCCTCTTCTGTGTTTGTGGATCCAAATGAAACTGATAGCCTCAAAGTTGCCTTGTCCTTGCAAGTACTGTTGATGGCTTATGGTGATGGATATCCATTTCTATGGAAGTATAGCTCGCCCCTTCATTTTATAGTATAAATTGGAAATGTGGAAGATCTCATCTGCCATGCTTTACTCGCCTTCAAGTAAAGGTACATCGTCGATACGGGTAAAAAGTAAGCAGGCGCCGAAGAGGTAAGAATGTTTTTTAGGTTTTAGTTTTTCTTTTTTTCTTGTAACTTTTAGTGTAGATCACCAACACCATAATCACCCAAATCTCTTTCACTCTTTTAATTTCTTTACATATCACTTCTATTTTCTCCACCTTCTCATTCTACCACTTTCTTCCACATTTAACTTTAACACTTCTTTTCATTTTCTTTTAAAGAACTAAAAGAAAACTTTAACCATTCTTTGTAATCTAAAAAAGAACTTACTAAAAAAAACTTCCATCGCTAGTCCCTCCTTGTGGATCTCGACCCGCATAGCCACTTGCTATATCGGTAGAATGAGCACCTTGCACATTTCATTCTTAAAGTTCTGAAATTCTATATTTTTTGTGCAGGTTCAACCTCAATCAAATTTTGGCGCCATTGCCGGGGAGGGACGGTAAGTTATTCTCTATTTAAACTTTACATTTTTGGTTAAGCTTCTTCTTTGTTTTTGGTGTGCAGATTTAAACAACAAGGAATTTTTGCTACAGTGACATATAAGTGGCCCTAGATTTTGCTCAAGAAAGCTGAGCCAGTAGCCCTCAGATTTGCTACATTCCTATGGCAATCTGAGTGAACTACTAACCTATATTTTTTTTGTAGGTTGGCTGAATTGTAAAGTTAATATCTATAGATATTTATTTTCTTGTTTGACTCACTGTATATCCATTTCTAACACAACAGTAAAAGGTTGATTGTAAATGCTAAAAATGATTTAGACTTTGCATTTAGGCATGTGTCTATTTCATTACATTTTTAATTTACTGTTGAAGAGTGTTGGAGCTAAGGTATGTGTGCATAGCATTTAGTATAAGATTCATTCTTATATGAAATATTGCTTGAGTGTTACTTTTTTCCTATATACTTGTACACTACACTAAATCAATCTTAAGGGCTTGTCCTATAAACAAGATAAGGTCGGGAAGTCATTACCCACTCTTAGCCCACAATAATTCCTCACTCACTAACCCAAGCCTAACTAAAACTGAGTAGACGTTGGCCATAGGGACATCTTAGACTCAATTAGAAGATTATCCTAAGGGGAAAGGTATTAGAATTTTACTCATTCCAAATCAGTGTTTAAGGAAAGGAAATTGAGGGGCGAAACCCCGAAGGCTAGTGGTTTGGCTTAATTATGCCTGTCGCTTTTGTGCAGATACGTCCCACTAATCTTGCCCTGACTTGGCTGATTAACTTGTGGTCAAAGTCTACATTATACCTCCCGTGAACAGTCTAACTAGTTAGGAGTCGTTTAGGTCAAAGGTTTACCCTAACTTAGTTTAGATTTTCTTTTTCTTTTTGTTTCCTTTTATTTGTTGCTTATTTATTTGTTTTTCTTTGTTTATGTTAACATTTCCTGTGTGATATGGCTTATAACAACAATTTTTAAATTTTAATAGTAATCTATATTACACCTGACCTTTTTTTCGGATATTACCAAACCGGCATATCATAACTTTAACCAACCTAGTGTGCCAGATTGGTCTTATCCGAATCATTACATGCCCCAGTCTCAACGCTATGAATAAGACTAGAATAATCATCACTACTCTTCACAAAATCAATAAGGATACAACTCCCCGGAGTCATATTGTCAACTACCCTACCAACATCCAGCTTCATATACTCCTTCTCCCTAACAACCTTTAGAAGAATCAATTAACTGGGAAAAGAGGATAAAAACCTTAGATGAGCTTGAGGGATGAATTCAAATTCTAGAAGACTCAAAATCCCGTAAAAATTTTCAAGTAACAGATCCTTACTCTATTTTCAAGAAAAACATGCCAACTTAGAAAAGAGTATGGAAACCATGATTCAATGTCAAAATGATCCACTCGATATGATAGAAGCAAGAATTAGTAGATTGGAGAACATGCGTAGGAATAAAGAAACACTCCCTATTCAATCTTTGACTATTCCTATTACTTCTAGTCATATTGATGAAACCAAGAGTCATGGTATCTTAAAGACTTTGACCAAGATTCAATTTCACCAAAAGTCTTGAACTTGACCAATATTAGCCCAATGACGAATTGGCAAGTTTTCATTTTAATGAGATTGAACTTGATCATGAATGTGAACCCAATCCCCAACTTTGTGATTCAGTTTCCATCTTCGAATCTATTTTAACTCTAGTGTTCTTACCCAATTTGGACCAATTTTCTGAGCCAACATTGTAGGCTATCAAAAAATTATTACGAATAAAGCCTCAGACGCGAATCTCCAAGACGCGGACCCCGCGTCCCAGCCTCTGACGTGGAGGTCGCGTTCCAATGCCAGACGCGGACCTCGCATCCTCTGTTAGACGTGGAGGTCCCTTTCCAATCTCTGACGCGGAGGTCGCCAGACGCGGACCTCGCATCCTTTGTCAGATGCGAAAGTCATCAGACGCGGACCTCGCATCCTTTGTCAGACGTAAAAGTCTGAGCAGCTCCACGTTCCAACACAGACGTGAGCCTGTAAGCTCCGCGTCTCAATATCAAAGTAAAGTCGGCGTCCAGCGCGAGACCCGCATTTCTGCTATAACTGACAGCCACAAACTTGATCAATTACACCCCATTTTCTCTCCATATAATGGGGAATAACTTCCCATTATTGAGAGATTTAAGGAGTTGGTTACACTCCTCCCATGATGGAGAGATTTAAGAGATTGGTTATACCCCAAGTCCTCTATAAATAGCTACGAATAGCTAGAGAAAGAAAAAGGGACCTAGAAGGAGACAACTCTGAAAAAGAGGCTCAGGGGAAGGGGACCTCTTCCAAAAGGGCTGACGAGGAGAGTCCTGATGGAGGAATCCAAGAAGCCATGAGCAGAGGAGGAGAGCTACCTCAGCAGAGTTCGGCCTCGAAGCTCTTGTAGCCTGAGAAGAGTTCAACTCTTTTGTTAACTTACTAAGTTCAAGTTCTTTAAATCTTCTTTGAGATTCCATTATCATAGGAGCTGTGCTACTCCATCAGTAGATCCAAAGGGAGGATCCACAAGAGAAACTTGACGTTCGGGCAGTCAACGGAGAACAAGACTCACTCTCCACCGCCACGTGAAGAACCAGCTTTAAATAAAGAAGAGAATCAATCAAGATATTCCCTCTCTTCTGTAATCGGATTGTATCCGTTGTAATCTTCAATTCAATTAAAAGAATATTGCAATTGTGATTTTTCTGACGCGTACAAAAGATGGTGACTCCGCTGGAAAAAATTATCTTTCTCAATCAATGAGAAAGTGGTGGCGCAAGATGACGTCAAGATGCTTAGATTTACAGTCGGATCGCTTGTGGTCGAATTCGACTAAGAGAAGTTGAACTCCCCAAAACTTCAAGAGTCTCCCATGGAGGTAACATGGTCAGTCCCAACATCTTTTCAGAGACCTGCGCCATGACCCACGGTTAAGTTAAGATGGCAATAGAGACCAATCTCCCTCCATTCTTTTATCAAGGCACTTCCAATTCCGAATGCCGGGGGTTCTCAACAACCTCGGTGACTCAATCGGAATGCCGAGAGACAGCAAAGGCATTGCAATCATCATCAGCAGACAGGAGTGGTTGCAACAGCATATGTGGCCCGCAATCAATGTCTTCTACGAGACCGCGAGGCCAATAATGATGAAGGCAAATCTAGCCGTCCTCCCAAGGCTCAGCGAACTCAATTTGCAGGGGGTTCGCATCAATTCCTGCGAGCCAAATGGATTGTTGATCGTCGACAAAGACGTCAAGTTCACCATCAGCAAACAGAGCTCGCTTTCACCCCCGTATTTCGGCACCAAACGCGAAGTTCGCTTTCAGCCCCGCATTTCTGCAACAAAATGCGATGCTCGCGTTCACGACTGCGCGTTTCAGCGCCCAAATGTGAAGTTTGTTGGCCCAAAGGCCTTCCACCCTAGTTTTGATGATGATTAACTCATGTAGTTATGTGTACTAATAATCTTGTGATTTTAGTTTCAGATCATAATCAAGTTATTAGTTGGTGATTAGCTTCAATAAGATGATTTGGAAGCTTTCACAAGTTGATTCAAGAGCCCGAGCGTCAAAGATCATATATAGCACTTGCTCGGTGGATCAAAGAGTTTTGGATCGAGTCGGCTTGGAGATTGCGCTCTACAAGAAGACTTCGGTACCATAGTTTAGTTTTGTGTTTAGATCCAAAGTGTAAAGATTAGAATAGTATGATATGCTCAAGTTCACAACACACACGTTTCATGTTTTGAATATTGGTTTTTGGTTTTTCGGTTTTAGGTTTAACCGATCTTGGTTTGCATGAATAGATAGATTCAAAACAAGTTTGTATGTTTAATGTATGTTAGATTTGTTCTATATACATGCATGCTTTAATTTCCTAGACAAACTTAGTTTTGACTTACTTATTCATGTGTTTTATGTTTTGGTATTTTTAACAGAACATATTTTGGAATTATTGTCAAAAACATGGATATATATATGTTTCATGTATATAGGATTATATCCATATACATCATGCCTAAATGTTGTTTAAATATCATGTTCTTGTATTTGGAAGAGTTTTGGACAAAACGTATTTTCTAATCAAAATCCAAGTTTTAGAAAATACAGTTTTAGTTTTGGTAAAAATGATAAGACACAAAAATAGTTCATATTAATTGATATTTGAGCTAAACTTTTTACCATATGTTTATATCAATGCAAAATGATAAAACTATTTTTGGTGATTTTTAGAAAAGATAAAAGAATTTTTAAACATGTTTTTAACCAGTTTTCTGTTCCAGGCTTCAACCGGTCGACTAGTCTTCTGACCAAGTCGACTTGGCTGAAGTCGGTCGACCGGGTCGGTCGACCGACGTGCACAGATCTGTGCACGTTTGGCAGACACTGGACGGTCGACCGTCCGGGTCGACCGGGTCTGAGAGCAGAGCTCTCTGTTGTTTGGTCGTCGGACGGGGTCGACCGGTAGCTGGCAACGGGCAAAATTTGACCGTTGGACGGTCGACCGGCCGGTCGACCGGCAGTGCATTTCTGGCTTTTTCTGCTGCCAACGGCTATATTTTTCTGGGGTCTATAAATACCCCATTTGTAAGAGTTTTTCTCTAAGATTTTTGGGCAAATATTTCCTTACTCTCTGTGTTTTCACAGCAATCAAAAAAAATTTTGAACTCATATTGAACAATCTATTTGGAGTTTTTGCTAGGTTTGGAAAACAAAAGAAAAGGGTTTTTGGGAAAAGAGTTTTGATTCATTTTCTATATCTTGTTTCAGTTTTTCCCAGGATTTTTCTTTATGATTTTGATTTCCATTCCATTGGTTTTCTCCACACTTGAGCAACATCTACTTTCTTATTCTATAGGATCTTTGTGTGGAAGATAGAAATTGTTTGTGGTTGTTGTTTAGACCACCAAGTTAAAAACCCAATCTTGCTTTGTGCCTTGCCCTCATTGCGTTGAGGAAGTTGTGCATTTGGGTTGTATCCCTCAAGTTGTGAGGTGATCCTTGTGTTTGCTTTGTGCTAATCACTTAAGTTGTGAGGTGATTGTTTAGTTGGATTGGAGCTTGCCTCAAGGAGGAGGTTGTGGTTGTAAAGAGAGGAGTTGGGTACTCCTTGTGAGAGTTCTTTGTTGACTAGCTAGTGGATTAGAAATCCTTCGTGTGTCGAAGGCGGGGATGTAGAGCTGGGTGCTCGAACCTCGAAACATATTTTTGTTTTGCGCTTGATCCATTGACTCTCTCTCTCTCTATCTCTCTTACTTTGTGCCTTGCAACTATTCATATTGTGCATTCATAATTGTTTGGCTTGGTTGTGTGTGCATCATTTGTTGATTGCACTTGAGTGTATTGCATTTAGTTTTTAAATTCCGCATTGAGTTCATTAGTTAGCATAATCACCTATTCACCCCCCTCTAGGTGATCTTTCACTTGGTATCAGAGCTAGTGCTCTGAATTTAGGTTTAACCACCTAGGAGTGAGATCTTGGTTTGCTAATCTTCATTTGCATTGTTCATTTGCACTCATTTAGTTTGCTCTCATGGATAGCCCTCCTATGTTTGACCATATTAGACTTGATGCTTGGAAGGCCAATATGAGTAGCCATTTGAAAAGACTAGGACATCTAGTTTATCAAGCCTCCACTATGGAATCATTCCCTAATAGTAGCAAGCATAAAAAGGCTAATGCATTAGCACTTAGAGCACTCAGAGCATCTCTTAATGAACATCTTTTATCGGTGTTTGATCGTTATGACTCGGCTTTTGCAGTTTGGAGCTTATTGACGTCTCCCGAGCTTCCAAGGATTATCAACAAGATGAGGAGATCTAAGAGAGAAAGTCCGAAGAGCATTGCTTCATGGTCAAAGGGAAAAAACTCCTTGAGGTACAATCGGATTCTCAAATAGATGATAGCTCTAGTTCCTATTGCTATGATTGTTTTGAAGTTCAAACATTGAATTGGAACTGCTCAAAAGCTTGAAAATTTATTGGAAAAACACAATCTTTTGAAAGAGGACAACTTGTTTTGAAAAATGAATTAAAGGATTTGTGTTCTAATTTTGAATTGGTTTTGCAAGAGAAGGAAGAGATTACTAGTGAACGTAACTCACTAAGATCTCAACTAGACCTTGCCTTAATGAGATTGATGTTTTGAAAAACAAAAATGATTGTAATGATGTTGTGAAAAATAATGAGGTTTATCTTCTAAATTGGATTTTATTTTAAAAGATAACCTTGTTTTGAAAAATGAAATTGATTTCATTATAAAAGAATTGGATTTAGTTTTAAAGAAAAATGAATCTTTGAAAATTGAAATTGATTCTTATGTGTGCCATGCTAGTATAGCTTCTTCTTCTTGTAGCACACACTATTGCATGCTCCACTTTATCTTCCACTATTGAAAATGATATAAATGTTTTGAAGAAAAGTGTTGAATGTTTGGGCTCCACTTTGAGCCAATGCACATTGAATCATTCACGTTTGGAAACCTTGGTTCGCAAGAAACAAGGTCCATCTTTGCATGCACACTCTACACGGCATAAACATGCTTTTCACGGAAACAACCATAACATGTATGCTCATGTGTACACATGTACACATTGTGGTCGAAAGGCCACCTTGCTAGATTTTGTTATGATCGTGTTTATCATGAAATTTAGCAACTAATCTTGTTTGGGTTAGAAAAGATACTAACCCCCGTGGACCCAAAAGGAAATGGGTACCAAAGACACCTCTATACTTTTTGATGTAGGTGGGAGCTCTCGCATCACGTGAGAGTATTGTGTGCCTTGAGGTGGATGCGTTCTAAGCTTAAAAGAGAACCATTTGGATGCTCACTCTCAAGGGATTTGGTGGGAGGACCACTTAGGGGATTGGAGCTGGAGGACACACTTCATCAAATTTTAGAGATGCACCTTCATCGGTTTGGTATTCTCTAACTCCAATTTTTATTTGCATGCTTATCTTGTTTATCTATTTATAACATGTCATGTTTTGTTATTCATTATGCCTATGCCATGCTTATTAGAATAGTGTTATACATGTTTAGTTACTTGAGCACCCATGTTTTATATGGATCTATATTTAGTGTTCTCACCCTGTTTAAACTAACATGTATGCACTAGATCTAATACACATGCATTTACATAATGACCATTTGGATGTTTATGATTTTTGTTTTGTTAAATCATGTTTTATTGTTTCATGATTAGTATGATGTTTGCCATGTTTATTAGACTTATGCTTTACATGATTAGTTGTTGAGACACCCATGTTTAGTATGGACTCATATTTTGTGTTCTCTTTATGTTTTAGCTATCATGTTAATCATAGTTCTAATACACATATCTTTGTCATGCTAATCATATGGTTGACTATGACCTTTTGTTTTAATAATTCATGTTTCATAATTAACATGTATTGTAATAGCTAAACAATAGTGATGTGTTTTATGATTTCTGTTTTTGCCACATGTTTTGATGTTTATAGACTATTATGTATTTCATGATTCTAATAGCATGTGGATTATTTTCATGATCATTTTTATGTCTTTCATGTTGATTTATATCCCGTTTTATGCTTAATGATTTGATTACTTGTTTAGATGTAGTTTTCATTAAGACTAGAATTTATACTTGCACATGTAGTAGGACACAAATAAATCTTTATATATGTTTGTGCTTGAACGCTCATTTGTATTCACTTGATGTACTAGTATAGTTTAGTTTTGATGATTCTTGCATTTGACTTGTATTCATCATTTTTTATTTTAACTTCATGTATATGTCCATCTTGTCCAAACTATCATTTATACATATACATCCTTGAGCCACGTGCCTTCATGCATATACTTTTGTGGTTTCATTGTGTTTAGGATATGTATGTATACTTTAGTTTGTACATAACATACATATGCCTTGAAGTTGAAATCGTTTGGATGAATTCATGTTTGCTAGGTGATTTCACATTTATAATGGATTTCATGTTTTTAAGATGATTTCAATTGGTGATTTCACATCTTAGATGAATTTCATGTTTTCATGTTTTCAAGGAATTTCATATGAGCTTAATGGAATATTTTCATGTCAATGTGTGTCACATTTTACTTGTACACTCACTTTGTTAAGTTTACTCATGATTTGTTTTCATGAGACTATGATATGGGCTTTATGGACTTGAGTGTTTAGTGATCATGTGATTTACATGTGTTTCATGAAAAACAATTTTGTTTTATTCCTTGCTTGAAGGATTTCGTACTAGTTTTAAAAGTTTTTCCTATAACTAGTTCGTATTCTTCACTATGGTAGAGATTTTCAAACATACTACATTTTCAAATCTATTTTGAAAATCCCTATCTTCTATGAGGTTGTGATAGTACACATATTTTGCATTCTTTTCATTACATTCCTACATTTATCGTGTAATAAATCTGCTAATTTCCTTGTCTTAAATATTTATTTTGTAGAAGATAATAATGAAGAGAAAGAGAATTAAACCAAATAAACACTAGTTAAAATCAGATTTAACTGGATCTATTTGGTTAGCTAAGGATGATCCTAGATCTAGTTAGAACAAATCAAGGATTGGGGCAAATGTTCAGCTGAAGATCAGAGCAAATCAGACTGGATACAGTTTAGCATTTTAATCATATCTTTTGCTACCGAATCTCAATCTGATGATTCAAGATGCTACAGAAAGAAGACTTAAAGTGCTACAATTCCTCTGTTGATCACTCGTTCTAATTCTGTCATCTGTTAAGCAATATTTAGCACTCAACACGTCATCAAGCTGCAGAACAGAATTCTGGATAAATCCAGTATGGAGATAAGGGGAGGATTCAAATTCAGAAAAGCCAGCTTTCTATCTTTATACTCCTCTAATCTCTGCTATAAATACCTGCAATCTCAAAGGCAAGGGGAGGAGGAGGAACACCACTTCAGAGGGAAGCACCATCTCAGAGAGAGCTTTAGTTTAGGTTTTTCTTTCTTCTTCAATGTAATTTTAATTTTCTTTATTTTATTTTATTTTAGGCTAGAGAGAGTTACATGATCAAAAGAGGAAGAGTTATTGTAGAGTGACACTATTGTAATCTTTTCTTCAAGAAGCCTATATTGAAGGTGACAATCAATGGAGGTTCATTGTGCTCAATCTCGCCGAAGCCTCTCTTTCCTTTCTTCTTTTCTACTACTTTGCTTTACTCGATGCGAAGGTAAATTTCATTTATGGTTCAACAGTAGAGGTAAATATTCTTCTTTTTCTTTTTATTTCTAATCTTTGCATTTTTTATTTCTAATCTTTGCATCACACTTTTCTTTATCTCTTTTGGTTCCTTTTATTTTTATAAGTAAAACAACAACGATACCATCATCTCTCTTCTACCATCTTCTTCTTAACTTAACATTTTATTTTCTTTTTATTAACTGAGAAGATAAGTATTAACTAATTTTGTAAATTAAAGAAGAAACTTACATAACGCTTCCATCGCTGTCCCTCCCTGTGGATCACGACCCGTTAGCCCTAGGCTATACGGTAGAATTGAGGACCTAGCACTGTTCCTAAATTTCTGTTATTTTTTGTGCAGGTTTGGCTCGATCAAAATTTTGGCGCCGTTGCCGGGGAGGGACGGTAAGTAATTCTCTTTAAAGTTTACATTTTTGGTTAACTTTCTTCTTTGTTTTTTTTTTGTACAGATTTAACAACAAGGAATTTCTTGCTGCAGTGGACACATAAGTGGCCTTGGACTCTGCTCAAGAAAGCAGAGCCAAGAAGCCCTCAGATTTGCTACATTCCAGTGGCAAACTGAGTGAACTACTAACCTGTATTTTGCAGGTTGGCTGATTTGAAAATCTTAATTTCTGTAGCATTTAACTCCTTGTTTGACTCACTGTATATATATTTCTAATACAACAGTAAAAAGTTGATTATAAATGCTAAAAATGATTTAGACTTTGCATTTAGGCACGCGTCTATTTCATTACATTTTCTATTTACTATTGAAGAGTGCTGGAGCAAAGGTACGTGTGTATAGCATCTAGTATAAGAACACTTTTGGATTGTTTACATTGCTTAAGTGTTGCTTTTCTTGTACACTGCACTAAATTGATCTAAGGCTTGTCCTATAAACAATATAAGGTGGGGAAGTCATTACCCTCCCTTAGCCCACAAACAATCTCCTCACTCACTAACCCAAGCTTAACTAAAAATGAGTAGACGTTGGCCCTAGGGACATCTCGGACTCAATTAGAAGATTATCCTAAGGGGGAAAGGTGTTGGAATTTGACTCCTGCCAAATCAGTGTCTAGGAAGGGGATTAAGGGCCGAAAGCCCAAAGGTTGGTGGTTACTTAATTATGGAACGTCTTTGACGGATAACCTCCCACCAATTTGCCCTGACCTGGCTGATTAGCTTGTGGTTAAAGTCTACATTATACCTCCTGTGGATAGTCTAAACAGTTAGGAGTCGTCTAGGTCTAAGCTCTATCCTAACATAGGTTAGATTTTTCTTTATTTTCTTGTTTGTTTATTTGTTTGTTTTTTTTTTTGTTTTTGTGAAAATGGATTATAATTACAATTATTCTGATTATAACTCAAATCCATATTTCACCCCAACCTCTTTCAGTTCGGATATTACCAACACGGCATTACATAACTCTAACCAATCAAGTATGCCAGATTGGTCTTATCCGAATCATATATGCCCCAATCCCAGTACTATGAACAAGAATGGGACAATCATCACCAGTCTTCACCGAGTCAGGGGATACAACTCCCCCGAGTCTTACTATCAACAACCTTACCAAAAACAGCTTCATATAATCCATACCAAGACCAACCTATAGAAGAGAAATCTTCTTTAGAAAAGACATTTGAAGCCTTCCTTGAGTCCACACGACAAGTACAAATCATAGCAGACTCAATTCTCCCAAACAATTCCCAAATCCAAGATCCTTACTCTAATTTCCAAGTCCAGCCACAACAAGAAGAACCTGTTGACTTCGAAAAGAATATGGAATTCATGATTCAGTCCCAAAATAATGTGTTCAATCCCAAATGGATCGTCTCCAATTCTCAATAGGCTAGAAGCAAAAGTGAGTCATTTGGTTAAAATAATTAATGATAGGAATGAGGAAACTCTACCTAACACATTTTCAACCACTCATGATTCTCCTAGCCATATTGACGAAGAATCATGGTATCTTGGAGATTTTAACCAAGATTCGATTTCACCACAAAACTTTGAACTTGACCAATATCAATCCATTGATAAATTGGCAAGTTTTTATTTCAATGAGATTGAACTTGAAGATGAATGTGATACCGATTCTCAATATTGTGATTCAGTTCACTTTTTTGAATCTATGTTGACTCCAGTATCCTTACCCGATTCGGACTTAATTCTGAAGCCAACACTGATTCCTATCCCTATAGAGCTTGAACATGAACCACTTATTCTAGATAGTCACATTCCATTATTGGGAAATGAATGTGAACTTGAATCTATGATTTGGACCAAATCCATGAACCAACTCCGACTCTCGAACCTAAACTGATTTGAGTTCTATTCCCGTCAATATCGGTTTCTATTCCCTTCATTGTTGAGCCCAAATCATCCATTCCACAAAATCACATTCCATTGTTGGACCAAGGTTTAGATCAATATGACTCTGTGATGATGATATCCAAGAAGTTGGTCATATAACCGGGGGAAATTTTCATGCTAGGATCTTGCATGATCCTGTTCATATTAGGGATTATAAAAATAATAATAAGAAAGAGGTGATAAAAGGTGGGTTTCATGAAAATCCACAATATCTAGATTGGGCAGAAATGCTTGGCCCAATCAGACCTCCACCGGAACCACCACCTTAAGGTAATATTTTCTTCCCTTTCTTCTTTTCATGCATCTATGCATTAATTCATACATTGAGGACAATGCATGAGATAGGTGTGGGGGAGGGTCTAAATAACTTAGGTTTTTTCTTTTTATTAAAAAAAAAGAAAGAAAAAAAAAACTAAACACTTTCTTTACTTTTAAAGCTTTTGAATAGAAACAATATTTTGACATATTTTTTGTAAGAAATTAAGTCAATTTTAAGGAATAGGAAAATCATAATTAGGATTTCTTATACTTGGTCAAAATAAGATTATTTGTTTGATTTTAGGCTTAGGAAGATAATTGTCAAAGTAATTTAGTCTTGATCTTTACCTTGATGAAGTATGCACACCTCATACACTTATACACTTAGGGTTCAAAAACAAAGATTCTTATGCCTTATAAAAAATATATATAAAAAAAGAAAAAGAAAAAGAAAAAGAAAGAAATAAGCAAATCTAATTATTGATTAGCTAGGTGCTTTGGCCTAAGCAAAGCCTTAGTATTTACGCGAAAGATGATTTGATAAGTTAAAAAAAAAATATCTTTGATTAAGCTGGGTATTTGTGCCTAATAAAGCATAAGATTCACGCCTAAAGAAGGTCCATATAATAAAATTCTTAGTTTTGTAGCCTTGTTTGCTCGAGTTCTTAAATTCTTAGGGGTGTTTTCTCACCGGTGCCCTAAGACCGTCTGGTTTGGGAGTCATCTATTAAAGGCTTGTTACATGGGCAGATTAGAAAGCCTAAACTAAGGAATAATACCACCAAAAAAATATATATATATATATATATATAAATAAGGCATAAGAGTTAGAGTTAAAGAACCCTAGTCAAAATTTTCACGGTCACAAGGTGCATATGACTTAGGGTAAAGTAATAGACTAGATGAGAAGTACAATTTGAATTCTTACTTTGATTGATAACAAATTTTTGAATAGAGACTAAGTTTAGGAATGAAAAATTCGATTTTCCTATAACTTAAGATTACTTAAATCTTACAATAATATTTAAAATATTTTCTTCTTCAAAATGCCTTTCGAAAATACTAACTCTTTGTTTCTCTTTCTTTATGTATTTGTGGGTGCAATCACTGAAAACCCTCACGAGACAAAACTCGTCCTCTAGGGGAAACCTAGAGGTTTAACGGCATGTTGCACATGCTCAGTGCAATCGCGTGACCTGCGAAAGTGGTCTAATAATCTTTAGTTTAGTTTTATTGTTTTGCTCGAAGACGAGCAAAATATAGATGTGGGGGTGTGATAGTACACATTATTTTGCATTCTTTTCATTACATTCCTACATTTATCGTGTAATAAATCTGCTAATTCCTTGTCTTAAATATTTATTTGCAGAAGATAAAATGAAGAGAAAGAGAATTAAACCAAATAAAACTTGTTAAAATCAGATTTAACTGGATCTATTTGGTTATCTAAGGATGATCCCAGATCTAGTTAGAACAAATCAAGGATTGGGGCAAATGTTCAGCTGAAGATCAGAGCAAATCAGACTGGATACAGTTTAGCATTTAATCATATCTTTTGCTACCGAATCTCAAATCTGATGATTCAAGATGCTACAGAAAGAAGACTTAAAGTGCTACAATTCTTCTGTTGATCACTCGTTCTAATTCTGTCATCTGTTAAGCATATTCAGCACTCAACACGTCATCAAGCTGCAGAACAGAATTCTAGATAAATCCAGTATGGAGATAAAGGGAGGATTCAATTTCAGAAAAGCCAGCTTTCCTATCTTTATACTCCTCTAATCTCTGCTATAAATACCTGCAATCTCAAAGGCAAGGGGAGGAGGAGGAACACCACTTCAGAGGGAAGCACCATCTCAGAGAGAGCTTTAGTTTAGGTTTTTCTTTTCTTCTTCAATGTAATTTTAATTTTCTTTATTTTATTTTATTTTTAGGCTAGAGAGAGTTACATGATCAAAAGAGAGGAAGAGTTATTGTAGAGTGACACATTTGTATCTTTTCTCAAGAAGCCTATATTGAAGGTGACAATCAATGGTGGTTCATTATGCTCAATCTCGCCGAAGCCTCTCTTTCCTTTCTTCTTTCTATACTTTGCTTTACTCGATGCGAAGGTAAATTTCATTTATGATTCAACAGTAGAGGTAAATATTCTTCTTTTCTTTTTATTTCTAATCTTTGCATTTTTTATTTCTAATCTTTGCATCACACCTTTCTTTATCTCTTTTTGGTTCCTTTTATTTTTATAAGTAAACAAACAACGATACCATCATCTCTTCTTCTACCATCTTCTTCTTAACTTAACATTTATTTTCTTTTTATTAACTGAGAAGAAAGTATTAACTAATTTTGTAAATTAAAAGAAGAAACTTACATAACGCTTCCATCGCTGTCCCTCCCTGTGGATCACGATCCGTTAGCCCTAGGCTATACGGTAGAATTGAGACCTAGCACTGTTCCTAAATTTCTGTTATTTTTTGTGCAGGTTTGGCTCGATCAGGTTGGCTGGGAGATCATGTTCATATATGCTTTAAATGAAAATCATTTAAAACTTGAACCATGATTGGGAGGTATAGTAATATGACGTATACATTTGATCTTATTGTTATTTCAATTGGTATCATTGAATTCTTTCAATTGGTATCAATCTTGACATTTCTTGTATACTCATATAGTTGTATGTATGTATGCTTTTATTCCAAGATATCAATTACTATTGGTATTTATTTTCATACATATATATGTTTTATTTGTGCTTATTATATCCCTATATTTTTAAGCACAAAATCTTGTTTATGCTAGTGCTTGAGTTTTAACTTTATTTCAATTGATTACTTTTAAATTGATATCAAGCATATGCATATCTTAGTTGGTATTTCATAAAGGGGGAGAAAATTTGATTTTGCCTTTCAATTGGTGATTTTTCAATTGGTATTTGATTCCCACTCCTTACTTTATGATTGAAAATTTCAAATTGGTATCATATGTTCAAATGAAAATTATTTACAATTGTTATCAAAACTTTTGGTTAGACATTCAAATTTATTATGTTTAAATTTCAAAATGGTATCAAGATGTTTCATGTGTTTTTGCTTAAAATTGGTATCAATATTTTTTTTTTGTTCCTTTCAATGGTATCAAGATGCTATTCTTTGACATATTTTCAATTGATATCCTAATTGGTCTTATTTTTGTTTTAGACAAAAAGGAAAAATATTATTTTATTGATTCGTTGTTTCGAACAAAAAGGGGAGAAAAATTTATTGATTTGGTTTTGCTTTTACCCCTTATTGAAGATTGATTCTTTGTATTAAAAGAGAGAAGATTTTGTTTTGTTTTGGTTTGTACCCCTTTATTGATGATTGACAAAAAGGGGGAGAAGAATTTGAGTTATATGCATGTTTATGTTTTGCATAATTAAGTTTAATTTTAGTTTAATTTTAATTGATATCTAGAGCATGTTTTGTAATTGGATGTTTTGTATTTGGTATCTAGAGCATGTTTGTTTTAAACATTTCATTGGTATCTAGAACCTTTTAGCCTGCTTCATTGTTTCATGTTAAGAGCCTTATTGCATATTATTTATTGTTTTATGTTTATTTGTTTATGCATGAGTTAAGGGGGAGCTTCTTTGAGCTTAACTTTAATCCATGCATATATAACTCCATGAGTTTGTCATCATCAAAAAGGGGGAGATTGTTGGCCCAAAGGCCTTCCACCCTAGTTTTGATGATGATTAACTCATGTAGTTATGTGTATTACAATCTTGAGATTTTAGTTTCAGATCATTAATCAAGTTATTAGTTGGTAATTAGCTTCAACAAGTGATTTGGAAGCTTTCACAAGTTGATTCAAGAGCCCGAGCGTCAAAGATCATATATAGCACTCGCTCGGTGGATCAAAGAGTTTTGGATCGAGTTGGCTTGGAGATTGCGCTCTACAAGAAGACTTCGGTATCATAGTTTAGTTTTGTGTTTAGATCCAAAGTGTAAAGATAGAATAGTATGATATGCTCAAGTTCACAACACACACGTTTCATGTTTGAATATTGGTTTTCGGTTTTTCGGTTTTAGGTTTAACGATCTTGGTTTGCATGAATAGATAGATTCAAAATAAGTTTATATGGTTTAATGTATGTTAGATTTGTTCTATATACATGCATGCTTTAATTTCCTAGACAAACTAGTTTTGACTTACTTATCATGTGTTTTATGTTTTGGTATTTTAACAAAACATATTTTGGAATTATTGTCAAAAACATGGATATATATATATGTTTCATGTATATAGGATTATATCCATATACATCATGCCGAAATGTTATTTAAATATCATGTTCTTGTATTGGAAGAGTTTTGGACAAAACGTATTTTCTGTTCAAAATTCAAGTTTAGAAAATACAGTTTTTGGTTTTTGGTTAAAATGATAAGACACAAAAATAGTTCATATTGATTGATATTTGAGCTAAACTTTTTACCACATGTTTATATATCAATGCAAAATGATAAAACTATTTTTGGTGATTTT